>JARHVA010000124.1:2207500-2435000 GCA_037957365.1 Torreya grandis
ATACAAAGAAAGATTGTTGGGTCCTTTGAGGAAAATCATCAAAAGACCAACATGAATGTAACAAAGAAGTAAATGTAGCAGATAATGTGTTACAAGATGCTCTCATACTTTCTTTAGATAATATTAGTGAATCTTGGATTTTAGATTCAAGTGCTTCTTTTCATGTCACTTCTCATAAACATTATTTTAATGATTATGTTTAAGGAAATTTTGGACATGTTTATCTTGGTGATGATGAACCTTGTAACATTGTTGGAAAAGGTAGCGTTAATGTTAAATTTCAGAATGGAAACACTTGAGTGCTTAAGGATGTTAGGCATGTTCCAAGTTTGAGGAGAAATCTAATTTATGTAGGATAGTAGGGTAGTGATGGTTGTATGGAAACTTTTATTGGTGACTCATGGAAGGGTACCAAGGGTGATCTGGTACGTGCAAGAGGTAAGAAAGTGGGTACTTTGTATTTATCCACTATTAGCACTTATGTATCTTGTGATATAGTTAATTTAGGTACAGATACAACTTTGTGGCATTACAGACTTGGTCACATGAGTGAAAAAGGGAATGAAAATTATTCACTCAAAGGTAAAATTTCCAAGTCTAAAATAAATTAACTTAGAATTTTTTTTTCATTGTGTGTATAGGAAATATATTGTATGTAGTTTCTAAGATTTGGACCAGTCAAGAAGTAGAGGAAGTTAGAGCTTGTGCATATAGATGTATGGTGACCAACAATTGTATCTTTACTTGGTGGCTCAATTTTTTATCTTTATTGATGATGCAAATAGAAAGGTTTGGGTTTATTGCATTAAACATAAATATGATGTGTTTGATACATTTAAGAGATGGAGATATTTAGTTGAGACTGAAATAGGTTTAAAGCTTAAGTGCCTCAGGTTAGATAATGGTGGAGAATAATGTAGAAAGGAGTTTGATAACTACTATTCACTCAATGGAATTCATAGGCATAATATGGTTCTAAGAAAACCAAAATATAATGGTATGTCAAAGAGGATGACCAAAACTATCATGAAACATTCTAGTAGCATGAGATTGCATGCAAGATTATCATTACAGTTTTGGGTAGATGTTGATACATCCATGTACCTGATAAATAGAGGACCTTCAAGTGCCTTGGATGGTGGAATACCATAAGAGGCATGTACTAGTAATAAGGTTAACTATTTTTTTCTAAAATTCTTTGGTTGTGAAGCTTTTGCTCATATTGAAAAAAAGAATAGGTCAAAGTTAGAAGCTAAATCTGAGACATTTAATTTCATTGGCTATTGTACTAATGACTTTGGATTTTGGTTATGGAAGGAGGAAGATAATAAAATCATCGAGAGAAGATGTTATCTTTAATGAGAAAGTCATGTATAGGTAAAAATTATTGGATAATAATAAAGAGTAAGCCATGAAGGAATGCACAGTGTTAGAGGACATTAAAAATGAAAATATCCCAAAGGTACTAGTGCAGAATATGAAACAACAACAACAACAACCCAAAACTCATGTTGTTAGAATATCTACTAGAGTAATTATACCACCTAAAAGGTTTTCTCCTTCTTTAAATTATTTTTTACTTACTAATCACGGTAATCCAGAGAGCTTTGAAGTAGTGCAAGTTGAATCCAAGGTTAGGTGGGATAAGGCTATGGATGAAGAGTATGATTCTCTCATAATGAACTAGACATGGATTTTGCTGAATATTCCAAAGGTAAAGGAATCATTTCAGAATAAATGGGTGTTTAATATGAAGGAGGATGGAGGTAAAAATAAATACAAGGCCACAATGGTGGCGAAAGGTTTTGCATAGAAGAACAATATAGATTTTGATGAAATCTTTTCTCATTTTGTTAAGATGACTTCAATTAGAACTATTTTGAGTTTAGTTGCAATTGAAGATTTGAATTTAGAACAGTTGGATGTGAATACTACTTTCTGTAATGGGGATTTAAAGGAGGAGATACACATGGATCAACCACAAGGTTATGAAGTCAGTGATAAGGATGATTTTGTGTGCAAACTGATAAAGAGCTTGTATGGCCTTAATTAATCTCCAAGACAATGGTATATTAAGTTTTATAGGTTTATGATGGAACATGGTTATTCTAGATGTCATTCTAACCATTGTGTGTATTTTATAATATTTTAAAATGGTAGTTATATTATCCTACTTTTGTATGTGGATGACATGTTAGTGGTAGGTTCTAACATGCAAGATATAAATGTACTCAAGGGATAATTGAGTGATTATTTTTCTATGAAGGATCTAGGTGTTGTTAAATAGATCCTTGAGATGAGAATATATATAGATAGAAAGAATTAGAGTTTGGAACTATCTCAAGGAGTGTACATCAAGAAAGTATTGTAGAGGTTTATCATGTTGAATGGGAAATCAGTTGGGACACATTCGTTGGGACACTTTAAATTGACAAAAGTGAAATGTCCCAAGATAGAATAAGAGAGGAATCAAATGTACAAGACACCTTACACAATAGAAGTTGGAAATTTGATGTTTGCAATCGTGTGTACAAGACCAGACATTTCACATATAGTGGGAGTGGTGAGTAAATTAATGAGTGATCCACAAAAGGAACACTAGTAGGAAGTAAAGTGGATTCTTCATTACCTAAAAGGGAATATAGATGAAGTATTGTGTTATGGTGGATCAAATGTTAACTTATAGGCATATGTTGATTTTGACATGGTAGGAGATTTGGATGGTAGAAGAATCACTACCAAGTATGTGTTCACTGTGGTTGGTATAGCGGTGAGTTCAATATCACATCTAAAAAAAGTGGTGGCACTTTCTACCCATAGAGGATAATTATGTTTTTGTTATGGAATAAATCAAGGAGATCATATGGTTATAGAGGTTGATGGAAGATTTGAGAAACCATTAAGTAAATATCATACTTTTCCATGATTGTTAGAGTGCCACTCATTTATCAAAGAACTCAACATTTCGTTCTAGGACAAAACATATTTAGTTGAGGTATCACTTCATTCAAATAGTATTGGATGAGGAGCAACTGAAGCTATATAATATACATATAGGTGAAAATCCCATGAATATTATGACCAAGATAGTTGTAAGAGTGAAGTTAAAATTATGTTCAACTTTAGTTTGTCTTCATGGATGAATAAAATTAGGGTGAGAAATTTGTTCAACTAATGCAATAGAATATACATTTATGTATATTGATTTTAAGTGGGAGAATTATTGGGTTTGAAGACACTATTAATAATCACTAATCATAGTGATGAGATGGCAATCACTATTCATAGTGATGAGGTGGTAAATCACTATTCATGGTGATGAGGTGTCATTCACTATTCACTATGATGAGGTGGCATTAACTATCACTATTCATGATGATGTGGCAGGTGATGTAGGTGATGATACAATAAGGTGAGTTGGCTATTGGTTATGTGGCATGACCCACATAACATCTTACTTTTGATAAGGTTGATGTGAAAGGAGTGAGGAACTAAGGCACATGGGTTTTTATCCTTGGTGAGCCAAACATGTTTGCTTTTTAGTGTGGTTGATAAGGGATAAGAAATGGGGCACATTTATTATGTGGATTAATTATTTTTATGGTTGTATAAGTCATAAATATTATTTTAATATCCCTTGTATCTTATGTACACTTGGGATGTAGAAGCCAAAAGTATACTATTTGATGAATAGTATCCCAAGTGGAATGAGGCACCATTTTGAAGCCATTCAAAGGTGGAGGAGATTTTATGTAAAGTGTTAAATACACTTGTTATCTTACACATAATACAAACATGTCTTTATTTCCCACTTGTGAAGTCATGAGGAGGTTGGCACATTTTTCCTTCTCTTATATTTTTCTCTCATACTCTCTCACATGAAAATGTTATATATAGAACATGCTTCTTCTTTGTAATTGGTATTACAAGTATTATATGAATTTAATGTATAGGAATAAATCCTTGTAATCCTTTTATTAAGGAAGTTTAGTCTTTGTTTCAAGCTTGGTTGAGATCTTGAGTTGCAAGCTTGGTATTAGCTTGAATTAGTGCATTGAATACATGAAGTTAAGAGGAGTTGAAGAGAGGTGTGAAAAAGTATTATTGTTGTGTATTCTCCTTGTTGATTTTGAAAATATAAAGATAAAAAATTTCTTTATGGATGTATCCCATTGGTGAACCACATTATATTGGTATTTTATTTCTTGTGCATGTTTTGCTTGTATTTATGCAAGTATTTTAGTTGTATTTTACATAGTTTATCTCATTATAATTTGAGATATATTTATACATTCCATTATCCTAATAGTGTCCTAGCCTATCATATAAAATTGACAGTAATATTCAATGCTAATGTCTGAATATTCTTATTAAAATTTAGCATTTTTTACTTACTAATATTTGATTTATTTGACAACTAATGTGTGCTTTGACTTATTTATTTTTTTAGAAATATGTTTATATCTCTAGGTTAAGGAATGGGAGGAACTTATATACCTTTTTATAATTAGGATTACAAGATTAATAATGGGAGATTATTGAGAAGGTTAGGCTAGGGCACACAACTGATTAGGGTAGGTTAATTATGATGTTCATCTTATGACAATATTAACTAAGAGGTGGAATGTTGATACTTATACTTTTAGATCTAGACAAGGGAAATTACTATTACATTAGATTATTTTTATCAAATAGTATTGTTTTTTATCACAGGTGAGAGGTATCAAGTGTTTGATGATGGGAATATTGGATATATGCAGAGATTACATGTATATTTCATAGATAATCAAGTAGAGGAGGGTGAGCCTTATGGTGTTATCCAACTAGAGGATATTTTTAGATTTGGTGTTTCATTATTTTAAAAGTTCATTTTTTGACTAATATCGTATTTTGCGTCCATGGATGTCAATGGGGTAGTTATATCCTACCAAATTTATTGTATTATGTGGAACACTAAGGAGCAGGGTGTCAAATATTCTTTGGGGCACACCATGGTGGCCCACTTTTATCAATATTTGTATCTATTTTATTTAGATGTATAAGGTGGTGGATTGGGTGTATCCACACTTTTGCATATATGGGCATATGAGCACATTTTAGTTTCATGATCTATTAGTAGAATTTTAATTGGATGGGCCCATCCACATGTTTTTGATGCTCAATGGGTATTACCTCAGGGTATATTACAGTGAACGATAGAGTATCACATGATACTTGATCATATAACCCATAGATTTTTTGGTGTCCATATAATACCTTTATTAGGTGGCCTAAATATGCTTAGGAGTTATGTGGAGTTCATGTTACCATGGGGTTGGTTGATTGATTTCTTTGTGATTTCAAGTGGTTCTAGTATGATCAAGTGATGAGATAGTTTACCATTCAATATAGAGTCCCATTCGATACCTTTCCCTAGTTTCAAATAGTTATATTTGGTCATAGGATGAATGATATTCCCACCCCTATAGATGTATATATAGAACCGTTCCCAACTGGCAAAATAAATCATGATATTCCATAGACCATTGAGATTGATGTTGGATTCATATATGCATATACATATTGGTCATCTAGTGTACATTGGCCATTTGTATTCCCTATTATAATTTACCCTAGTATGATACATATATCATAGGGTGAAGATGGAAGAGGTATCATGTATCCTTTAGATGAGGCAACAATCAAAAACACATGTGAGTATATTATTGTATGTGATTTAATTATAGGATATTTGGTAGATTACATTTAATAAATATATCTAATTTTCATTTGTTTACTTTGATTGCATGCAATCAGGAGTGGTCCATATCGGTAGATCATGTTGTGAAGTCATTGAAACACAGTGTGTTAATGTATAATTATAGTGATGGATTTGTGGGATGAGTTTTTAACATTGTAGGTTCCCATGCACCATTGTTCAATATTATGGCTAGGATAGTGGTGGTATACCACATAGTGGTTATTAAGTGAGATGAGTTATGTGGAAATATAGATAGGTATTCTATTCATTTTAGGGGTTCTACAAATTTTATGTAGGTCTTGATTAATCAATATGATTTTCTTCATTACAACCATGATTAGATATTACATCAGTTAGGATCTCTAGAGGAGAGACTACGAGAGTAGTCTCAAAATCATGGCCTTAGACAAAATATCAAGGCCTCCACATCTAAATATGTGAGGGTGATGGAGATATATAATGATGATGATCCTTATAATCACATGGATATGCCTCTACATATGATTGATTTCAATGTATAAACATTTGGTCACTTTGATATATATGTTGATATCATTTTTTATATTTCATTAAAATGGATTGGACTTTATCTTTATTTTTTGATATAATTTTATGTTTTGTACATGTAATATATTTGATATTTGTGTCTATGGTATAATATTTGAAGTTATTCATTTGGTTTTATTTAGTAATAACTGAGGTAATAATTGTACACAATGTAATTCATTTAAGAATAAAAATGCTCGACTATAATTATCATTTGGAAACTATTATTTTTCTTTATATTATAACACAATAGATGATGTGTCTCTAGAAATATCAAGTTTATTTGTTTCATCTATAGCTTTTGGGTCTAGTTTAGGTACCCATTCTCATTGTGTAATAAACATAGTTATTAAAGTATGATTGTATTATGTAACATTTGGTTATGTGATTCCCCCAAGTGCATCTCTAGTGAGAGATTGATCAACTAATAGCTCCTTGGTAGGGTTAGTATGGGAAATATTAATTATTGTAGATGGTGCACAAGTATAAATAATTCCTCTAGTGTTTTACTTATACAAGGGATAATATACCATATGTTCCTTATCAGGAGTAGCATGGGATGTCTCAACCCTCTTATAGTCACCTCTAGATGAAGTAGGAGGAGACCTTATTTTCTATTTTTGAAATGTAATAATGCCTCTATCTATGAGTTGTGTAATCCTTTACCTTAGATTAAAAAATGCATTTTCACAATGCCCATCAATACCATGGTAAGATCAAAATGGTTGTCCTTTCATATTTTAAAATTTGTGTGGTGGATGGTAGTAATTTAGAGGAAGAGTAATCAATCGATTATCCAATAACATATGTAATATATCATGTATTCAATCTCTTAGTCAATCAAACTGAAATGGTTTCCTCTTAGTAAAGGTATATGTTTTTACTATAGGATATATTCTATATTTGGATTTATTTCCTTTATATAAAACTTTTATTATTTGTTCTTTGGTATGTACTACTGATTTGGAAGAAGATATTTGAGGTGGATCATGAAGCTTCTTGTTTTTCTTTCTTTATTTGTAAGAATTTTTTGTAACATGTTTTTATTTAGGTGAAGAGTAGGTGATCTGGAATTGGTACTTTTTATTGCACATGCATATTTATTCACATACATGTATAAGATAACAAAGGAAGTAAAGGGTTTTTGAAATGATACTTTCTTTTAATGAAGAAAGAAGGCCCCTACTAAATATAAATTACACTTTCCAATTAGATGGTGTATAGTTCAAGGAATATAAGACATCCTTAAACATATTAGCATTACCTTGAATAGACTCATCATTTTTTTATGTTAATCCTTTTATATGTTCCAATGGTAACTTAGGGTATTTATGCTTATGAAAATAATTTAAAATATGTCTTTATAATTCTTAAAATTTGGTAAATATCCACTTGGAAGGCTATATAACCAATCTGTAGACTCTCATGTTAAACTTATATTGAAAGTTTTTAATAATAAGAATCTATCTTTATCTCAATGGTAAAAGTAGTGTGCATAATATTTGAAGTAATTTTCAAGATCTCCTTTACCATCAAATAAGGGTAACATAGGCATTAAAAAATTGGTTCAATAGGGATGTTAAAAAACATCCCATGTAATAGGTTGATCTTCTATGATATTATCATTAATAGTAACATCATATGATATTAATTATTATTTAAGAATTATCATTTGTTTTTGAAGATCTTTTATAGTAGTGATCATAAATACTAGTTACTAGGATTAACTTTTAGAGTGTTTGAATATGTACTCATAGATAGTAAATTACGATCCATATTAAACACATCACTTTCTATCCTAGACACATCATGACCATATTAGAAAGGAACATTAACCTAACTAGCATTTGAACCTTGAGTTTCATTACTGCTACTTAGATTAGGATATTCTTTCATTAGGAAACCTTTCAAAAATATGTTTTATTTTTTTATCCTAAATTGGAAGAATGGTATAATTACATGCATCTACACTATTTTGAATAGTATTTTCATTTTCATCTTTCCAACGTAAAAGGACAAGGAGAGAAATAGTACATGCATTTAGATAAGTATTTTCACTATTTACATTTGTATGAACTTAAGTAGAAATATAATATTAAATTTGAGTAACCTTTTAAATATCTGGTAAATAAGTTGAATATTAATCTTTATAAAAATATCATCATTAAATAAAGAAGATTTACATTCAACTATCGATTCATCTTTAAAATGCTTTATGCATGAAATATTGTTATTTTAAACACTTAGAATAATATTTTTATGAATGCTAATTTATTAACATTAAATGTTTTGCAATGTAATAACTAGTGATACACTTGATGTTTAATCAAGAACCTCAACATTATATTTGAAGATACACAATGTAGGAGAAATAGGAGAATTAGGATCTTCATGATATTCTTTGAAATATGTGGAATCACAATCATAATAATAAGGGGAATAAGAAACCAAGCTATCATTTTAAAAATATTCATCAACATTTACATTTTCATTATTGGTCTTTTAATTATTTTAACTGTAAGGAGATGCTACAAAGGAAGACTAGGTATTACAGTTTTATCTAGCCATAAGATCCCCATAAGCAATTTATTGATCACAAGGAAAATTAAACAAATGATTTAAAGGATGAGGCTTCCTAGGGTTTTCAGTATGAGTATGCATTTTAAATTTTGTAAACATAAACATGTCCAAAATTAAAAAAATACAAGTCCTAACATAAACTATCCCTTATACTATCCCTATGAAAGGAAAATCAAATCTAAAAAAAAATACATAAATTGAAAAAAATTGTAGGAAGATGAATCCATAAAGCATGTTATGGTTTGGTTTAATTAAGAGTTTGGGTTCCCCAAATTGTTTTATTCTAAATGGATATTTCACATGAACACATTATAGAAATAAAATTTTGAATGAAACAATGTAATATTTAGGTCTAGGTAATAAATGACATTTTATTAGAATTTAGTATATTCAAACATGTATAATAAATACAATAATAACCATATAACCTAGGGTAGAAAAATTATACCTTATTTGTTACATTATTTTGGGTTATCAGGGTGATTCAAGTTTGTTTCAGCAATGCCAGCTAACTCTATGTCTAATTTGGTATATCTCTTAACTATTTTTATTTCCCAAACACTTATGTTAATGTAATTTTCTTGATCTCAATAAAGGTGTCTAGATCTGAATATGTATTGTAAGGGACTGTGTATTTTCCTAAATATTTTCTTAGACCTATATTCATGTTTTTCCTCAAGATAATGATTGATTCACACATGTAATAATGTCAATAATCAAAACCCTAGATTATTTATCTTTGACCACCTATGACTCACTAAAAAGGGGTTAACACTTGAGTTGAGCTAACCCTAACAACCTTACCTTGATTTATGTTGATTACATAGCCATATACTCTAAGGAAGGCCTCATACTCACATGTATTTCTCCCTCTAAAGTTTGTATGTGTAATGGTGATCTTGAAACTATATGCTCTTTTTCCTATTGTAACCCCTAGTACAAGCAATGTAAGTACACTTTTATATTTTGTAAAACTTTAGAATTCAACAATATGTAATTCAATTTAAGGTGTAATCAATAACTTTTGAATGAATAATGTATATACTAATTGAGAGGCTTATTTGGTAATTAAAAACTATGTTCTAGTTTTGTATATATATGGAACCTTTGTAATTTAAAATACAACCTAGTAGTGCATGAAAGCTGATAATTAAACAAACATATAAACTCATAAATTGATCACAAGGTGAAAATAATGGAAATATAGAAAAGGATAATATGAGACACTTTTGTTTACCTTTAGACACTTATATCAACACAAGTGTCATGAGGTGAACGGTAGTGTCTGTGAGCTCAAAACACATAACAACCATCAGAAACTAAAGTATCCCTAACATAATATGGGCAATGCATAATACAATTAACACATAACAAAAAAATACTATACAAATCAATGAAATAACATGGATCCCAAGGGGCCCATGTAAGATAATATAAATAATTACTCAATCCTCTGACAAAAGGGCTATATATCCAAAAAAAAAGAAAAAAAATATAAACTAATAATATACCAAATATGGGTATCTAAATTTAGCTCAACCCTTCCCTTTGACCCTTTATCCCTATTTATATGGATCATATAGTGCATAACTAGGGTTTGAAGCAAGGAGAAGTAAAATAGATCCATTCAGATGAGATTTTAGGCATTTTCATATATAATAGCCCTTATTAGATGTAGCTACAATGATCTAGATTTTCACATATCAGTGCAATCATGCTAGATATTTCTTCCCTTAATAGATAATGCCACATTATGTAGGCATCCAAGAAGTATAAAACCTATCCTAAATCCCAAAAACACTTTATTTCCATATCAAAGATTTATTAGGATCATTCTAGACCAATGTTGATGATTATACCATATTGTAAGATTTCATAGACCTGGAATAAGATAAGTACTTAATTCCTATAGTGTTTTCTATAAATAGCATTTTAATAACTCTTAAATTTATATATGTATTGAAAATATTATGTAATCTAACTTATCCTTAGTTTTTTATTATTAGAGATACATTAATCCAAAATTAAATAAAACATATTGGTGAACCTTATCCTTGTCTTGAGGAAAGTAAACTCTAGATATCCTTATATATTTCCTAGGGTTTCATATTTTAATATTTATTTCCAATTTTCAAACTTGATTTTTTATTTCCTCATATAAAAAAGTAATTTATGCTTGATCCTAAATCCTTTTGATGGTTTTCATGCTCATATTCCATAGCATTTAATAATATTGGATCTCTTATCCCTCTAAGGAGAAGTGCTAGGTTAAGTGGTGTTAAAATTGAACATAATAAAAAAAATTAGATCAATCATGTATGTCTAAAATTGATGAAATCAATAATCCTCCTTATTTTGATACAATTGTTAATAATGAACACATAAAATTACAAAAAAAATTAATGATGATTTGCCAAATTTTGAAACTATTTATCAACAAGATAACAAATATAATGATTTAATACATCTTGATGACCTTGATTGTGTATACCCTAAACAAGTTACAAATCTTTCCACATTTTGAGAATGAATACATTTACAATCCTGTAATCTACCTATAATCCCACAAACAATCCTAGAAGTTAAAAAAGAAAATAATTTTGAGGTTGTCACATCTGAGGAATAACAACATGAGCTCTTTATTTATTTGAATACACCTTTTAGAGGTACTAATTATATAATAAGTTTTCATGCCAATAATACTACTACTATTTCCGTGTTTACACCTATGGTTATGCATGTGATTTCCACCCATGTTGTAGGGGAAACACAAAGCTATACTTAGATTAATATGACTATCCATACACAAGATACTATCACACCTTCTATGGTTATTTATCATGTCACACCATTTTCTATGTTTGATGTTTAAACCTTTGTGTAAAATTTTAATGACCTATAGAATAGAGTTTTACATTTATAATAGAGGTATTACAAAGTAATACATACCACTTATTCTCATACATTATTACATAATCCATTAGCTCTTAAGATCTAATATTATCTCTTACTGATAGGTTTTATGTCACCTAAGTTTACATTGTATGAGGGTAAGGGTGATACAAAATAAAATTTACGAGCTTTTCATGTAACATGTTTTCATTATGTGTCTAATGATAAGTTATTGACTAAGTTTTTTCCACATAGTCTTAAGGACTAAACCTTGTGTTGGTTTTATGATCTCCCTTTGTAATTATTCCATTCTTTGAATCCTTTTGTTGATCAATTTCTATAGATTTTTTTGATAAACATCAATGATAAAACATATAATGTTTATATTGTAAAACTTAAGCAAGGATATAATGATCCTATTATTGATTATGTGCTTTTTTATAAGACTATTTTTTCTAAACTAACAAATCAAATGGATTATAATTAATTACAATATATATTCAATCAAATCTTATTGGATCCTCTAATTGAGTCTATTGTATCCAAGTGATTAGAATCATCTTATTAACTATGTCACATTGTTAAGGATCAAGAAGTTAAAATTATGTATGGTTATAATCATCCAACCACTTCTAATGAAAATTTATGATAAAATAAACTTTCAAATCAAAATATGATTGATAATAAAAATGATACAAAAACAAAATTAATGTAGTCTCATATCCAACTAATTATCTTATTCTCTCAGCTCCACCAAGGAAGCCATTTTCACACTTAAAAAAAATTTCATCATAAGGTATTATAAAATTTAGTTGAGTGAAGATTTATATTTTTCCCTCCCTAAAGAGAGGTTGATATGAGTAAGCCTCAATCTAAGGGATTTGATAGTAATGCAGATTTAGACTATCATATATGCATAGGACATTAAATAAATGGATGAATTAGTTTGTGACACAAGATAAAAGATTCGATAAATGAAAAAATCATTGATATTAACAAACCTACACATTAATCATAGACATATCCTAATTTTAATGCTAAGTTGAATATATTTTCTAGCCCCTTTTCTAGTCATGCAGAACAAGAAACTACTCCTAAGATCAAGGTGCATATAACCTAAAATGCACATCCTTCCCCCACTTATTATACTTATATAATTGAGGAATAACATCCTATATATTTTATAATTGGTAAAATTTACAATATGCAAATACATAAACCTACTATTATATTTGATAAGCATGCAATTGTTGAAAATGAGTATTTTGATGAGGCATTTTTTGTATGCGCATACATATAT
Organism: Torreya grandis; assembly: GCA_037957365.1. Classification (NCBI taxonomy): domain Eukaryota; kingdom Viridiplantae; phylum Streptophyta; class Pinopsida; order Cupressales; family Taxaceae; genus Torreya; species Torreya grandis. The sequence goes on from JARHVA010000124.1 coordinate 2,220,559, forward strand.
TTTTAGACTATACATAATGTCATGATATTTATTGGGTTTATTTTAAATATTTTCACCAAGACACTCACTAATATTATATAAAAATAATATATATTTGTCAATACAAAAAAAAATATCAAGGGATTCAATGGATGGAAGCATAACCCACTTGGGAGAGTTTTACTACCATTCAAGGTGGGTCATATCATAGTTACTAATTTATTCATAATCATAATGAGTAAAAGATAACTTGACATGTTTTAATGTTGGAAACACAACCATTGAGAGGGTGAGTGAATCAGTGTACAAACTTTTTTATTTTAAATTCATACTTCATTCGTTAACCTTTCAAATAAATAGAGTGATCAAGCAATGCCTAAAGAAGTAATCACATAGACAAGAAGAAATATATTAACACATGAGCATAAGAGATAAGTATGAAACCATCATGGGAGACAAAACTCATTGAAAAACCACTTGAAATAATATCCTATAATCAATGGATCAATATTTAGTGAGGCACCAACCCCTCACTTGTCAAACACCAACTTAACTAGTCCTTTAGCAAGCTCCAAGTTGCAAGGAGGCTCCAACCCCCTAAGTGACTTGAAAAAAAACAAACAAATTAAAGGACACTTTTTAAAGATATAAACTTCAAGGAATCTCCCACTCCCTCTTTAATAATCACCAACTCAACCAAGACAAGCTTGATCACCTTAAGACGCCTTATTACTCAACCAACAGATGGTGACCTCTTCTTCAACTCTCTATCTTCTCTATCTACATTAAAATAATTTTCATAAACATATAACACACATATAATTTATATTTTTTGTCTCTAAATATTAAATCAACTCATTCATCTCCTTTCAACCTTCTTTCTCTTTCAAACAACCTTCTAGGCTCACTCGCTTAATATGCCTCTTACTAGGCTCATTAGGTCAACTGACCTTATCATCCACATGCATAAGATATATTATATGTTAATCATAGTTTATTTCAAATATTATTATGGTCCTAAATACCCCCTTCTCCTCCTCATGGTTCTATATTATTCCCTTGTAATCTCATTCATTTTCTATATATTCCAAATAGGCCTATTATGCCTTTCATTTATACTTAACTCTTGCTCTTACCCATCTTGGTCAGAAAAACATCTATAAATTATTTTATCACCATTTTAATAGGTAAATATACAATTTTAATAAGTTAAAAACTCAATACATAGTTTTTCCAAACTCATTTAGACCTTAATCTATGTTTAGGCCTACTTAGAGACCTAATGCATTAGGTCTTCTCAACCACATGTTACACTTGGACCATCTTAAAAAATATTTAGCCTCAAAAAACACATAAAAACATCATGTATAATTAAATATACCCATAATATCATTCATATAGGTCCATAATGCATTTTATTTCAATTTAACACTTGAACCATACCATTAGGTCTACTCTCCATCAGCCCTTCTCACTGCCAAAAAGTCTATCTCACATAACTGAAATATACAACAAAATTTTCCATATAAATAAATGAAAATATATTTATTTACATAAATTTCATATTAATTTAATTTATTCTTCACCACACATTCCAAAATGCCTCAATAATACTCCTGCAAAAGGCTTACTTAGAACTGCTAAACACTGCCAACATATAATCAAGAACATCTGACTCTCTACTCTTGAACAAGGAAAAAATATGACTATAAATAAATTATAATTAACCTAAGATACCTATATAACATCTTCATATTAAATTTATTCTTAAACTCTATCTAAAATACCTCAAACTCATCTCTACAAGATGACTACATAGAATTACCAATAAGCTTATCAAAATAATCATGATGAATGATGTATTTAGTAAATTTAAGGGAACTTTAATGAATTATAATTCATATTAGTATTTAATATGTGATATATATATCATTATCCAATATATGTATCATTGGTTTTTATTTCAACCATTGGTCCTACAGACCAATTTCTTAAGTTTCTTTCTCATTGTCCTTACATAGCTAGATAAGCCATTTTGGCTTCCACATTACAACTCATTAAATTTATTATCAATATTTTATAAATAATTTATAGGTAATATATCATAAAAAACATCAAAATTTTCATTATATACATTAAACCCTATCATAGAGACTCAAACACTTCACTTCATCTTGCATACCCATACTTTGTCAATCTGTCTTAAGAACATATCATGGTGAACATGACTTAGATAACCTATTGAATCACTTAAATTAATTTATATTATCCTTATAAATATTTATAACATATATAATCACAAATTTATAGATTTAAAATGTCAAATATATAACATATAGATCAAATTCTGAACCTTACTCCACTATCTTAACTCACTCAGATAGGTCATTTTGTGAACACCATTTTCAACATTTTCAATGAAATCCAAATAATATAACCAATATTTATGTGATTTATGTGTATTTAATAAAAATCTCAATCATTTCTTTCATTCCTAATCCACTTTAGTTCATACCTAAACACATTCTCACTCTGACTAGTTTTTTCTCACTGTCTTCATTATTAGCCCAATTTAGTGATAGGTCAACTTGAGTGACCAAAATAGCTAACACATGATATAAATTGTCAAAATAAATTAAAGGTAATAAATAATTATTATTTATATTCTCCATTCATCTATTTTCATACTTGGTCTAATGTAATTTTTGTCTTCTATATCAAATTATTTAGAAATAAACATTTTCCTATAGGTTTCACTCACTATCTTGACAAACCACTGACACCCAGAGATGCCTGAGGGAGTATTATACATGATCCAATCATTAAAATATCCTTACCAATACATTATGTTCCATTTAAAACAATATTTTCCTTATTGGGTCACTATAAGGGTTTTAGACCAGTTTTCATTCTTAATGTTAGTTCACATGCTATATCCCTAAAACCAACTCCTAATGATTAGAAATCATTGATATGACCCTTTTACATCTCTCCCCAAGATCTCAACTTCTCATGTAATACTTACACGTGCCAAAAAACTAAATAATTTCCTTATTAGGTCCTCACCTCTTCATTCTACATACATAGGAGACCTTCAAACTTGTTTTCTTGTTTTCTCCTTCAACTTAGGACCTAAAACTTCATGATCACTCTTGAAACAACGTCTCACACCTCTATAAAAACTCAAATTATCTTGATCACCTTGTAAAATGACTTTGACCCCTCATTATGCCACACTAGGTCTCTTTGCATGTTAGGTTTTGAATTACTAGTTACATGTTAGACCTTGAATATACCTTGAGACATTTTTTAATTCTCTCAAAACCTCATAAACCAATGTTATTCACCCTCATACCATTTTTACCCAAGCTCACAAACCTCTAAACCTAATGATGAAACCTCATCATGCCACCTAGGGTCTTAAGACAAGGTCTATAATAAGATTACTAATGAAGAGCTTACCCATTTATATCACTCTAAGAGTCATGTGACTGACTCAACACCTCTCTCACATGTTCTAACACTTCATTTCATATCTTCAAGTCCAAACACATCCATAGAATCATCATCATGCCTTTATAATCCATAATCATGCCTAAGGACTAGTCTATTAAATAGACCTACTAAGTACCATACCTCTTTAAGACCTTCCTACCACTTTAGATGCATTCTAAGACTCATTCACATGCCAAACCTAATTAATACACTTTCTTAATAGGTTTATCAGCTTGTTACACCAAAACAATGTTCCAAGACCTCATATAGAACTCAAGGATTACCAAACCATGCTCAATGTCATCATGATCACTTATCATACATCTTCATAAGATCACCTCTAGGACATCAATGAAATTCAACTACCTTTGACATAAATGATAACATCAATGCCTCAAGTATAGTAATATGAACATACCTCAATAGTTAAGATGCATTTGGATACATAATATGCATGCGGTACCATAGTTAGTACATAGATGAGTGAGGTATATACATAGTAACATGGTGATCATAAAACCAAGTATCCCATACAAATACTCTCTTCATAAGTATATTATTCATCCTACACCCCTATAGTCAATTTATAAATATACTAAGATTCATTCTATGTAGTTAGTTTAGAGGGAGAATGGATTTTTATTGATGACAAGTACTTCAACATCCATACACCATTGGGCTATTCAAGACTCAAAACAACCATTATCTACTTCATCGCATCCTAGAATAAATTTATAGATTTTTCCACATGTTACTCATGATCACAAGCACATTATCTTATAATGCATAATGATCCACATAATATTATAATTAATAGAGTGACGTAGCATACACAAGATTAAATGGTTGATGATTACCATAACAAATATGTCACATCATGATATTATTATTATTATTATTATTATTATTATTATTATTATTATTATTATTATTATATATAGATACACATATTACTAATCAATCATAATAGGTAACATTTGACAAGTTTGACATTGGACCTACATGTGATCACTGGTGAGCATTAAATAACATTCTACATATTTCAAAATACAAAAAAAAAACATTAAAAATATTTAAAAACATGACCTATGCATGACATGTATTTCTTGTTACATGATTTATTTATGTTTTATCACATATGGTATACTATATTTCCAATTTTATGTGAATATGTATTTCATGGTATACATGATTGAGATGTAGGACGTACATGTCATCTATGACATGGACATAGATGTGGGACATTCCTATACCCATGATATACCTTCCTACACTTGGGGCATGATTTTACTGGGGAAATATTTCTATTTACACAATTTCTATCCTTATATGAATATTAACTTTGATCATATTGAGATATTTTACTAACTGTGCAGATTATCATTATTTGTTTTATGTGTGATTTATATTTTTGCATGTTACATTGATGTGATGTTTACTTTTTTATTACATGGTATAACTCTTTATTTGTTCTATATTTTAATTTTATTTTATGTAACATTTGATTGTTCATTTTATGTGGATATTTCATTGTGTGACATTTGATTGTTCATTGTGTGTGTATCTTGACTTGTATAATATATATTATTGTTGCGTGTGTCATGGCCATGACATTGTGTGTGACTCTAATTACTATTGTGGGTAAATATAATTTGTTTTGATCTTATTAGTGTTTTGATCCATATCACACACTCTTCTTGTTGTTTGTGGTGCCATGATACATATCATACACCATCCACATAATTATTACTCAATTTATGGACTCTCATACTTTGATCATATTGAGCTATTTTACTGACTATGTAGATTATCCTTACTTGTTTTATGCATGATTCATATTTTTGTGTGTTACATTTATGTGATGATTATTATTTATTACATGGTGTAACTCTTTATTTGTTCTATATTTAAATTTGATTTTATGTGACATTTAATTGTTCATTGTATGTGGATCTTTTGTTGTGTGACATTTGATTGTGCATTGTGTGTGTATCTTGACTTGTATGATATATATTTATATTGTGTGTGTCATGTCCATGAAATTTTGTGTGACTCTAATTACTATTATGGGTAAATATAATTTGTTTCTATCTTATTGGTGTTATGATCCATATCACACACTCTTCTTATTTTTAGTGTCATGATACATATCATACACCATCCACATAGTTATTACTAAATTTATGGAGTCTCATTTATATATTGACTATTCACTACATTTATCATTAATATATCTATCTTTACATGACACTTGTATACCTTAGGGTACATGTTTCATACATACTCAGATGATCTAATCTTACTATGATAACATAATCTACTCATGCTATCAAATGTTTCTACATTGCTTATATATTTTGTATATAACATGATGCATATAACACCTTTATTTTGAGATGGTTAATGTTTAAGATAAATCCCTTACCTCAAAATGGGGAATACACAATGGATTATCTTATAGATCTATCTTTCACAGTCAAAGAATTTAGAGTTTGGCAACATAAAATTTAGATTTTGGACACATATTACTTCATAGTGGCACATGTTTACACTGATTATTATATGTTTTACTCAAATTATGATATGTTTGACATAGATTTGTGGCATATGCATGACATATGTTAAATATTTTAAATAGTTGTAAATTTTATTTCATAGATTATATGAAATTATCACACGTATTACATGATTTATATAACACACTTTTTCAAATTGGGGGCACAGAGAGGCATATGTTCACACTTTCACATATATTGTGATACTTTAGATTTATATTACAAATGTTATTGGATTATAAATATATACAATATGTGAGAAATTTTTTTCCAAAAAATATTAATGTATTATTTAGATTGAATCAAATAATATGATTATAGTAGATGATTCAAAAACTTTATGCAAATTCTCAGGCATTTATCAGATTCATTGTAGCCCTTATTAGATTTAATTCAAAGATATAGTGAGTTTTTTGGGGTATAAGTTATACCTAAATTATAGGTAATTATCCATTTTAATTATGGGTTAGGGCATATTTATCTCAACCCATGGTTTTAACACTAAAACCTCCAAGGGGAATGATCACCCCCATTATCCATTGTTTCAAGAAGACAACTTGGATTGTGTGTATAGAGGTGTATTTTTTCATTAATATTTCATTTCAAATATGTTAAATATTGTCACTTTCAATTTTTATATCATAAGTAAAAACTAATTTATGCATGTTTCATTGCATTTTTTCATGAATTAAGGCACAAGACCTAATAGATATTGAAGCACACCCACCATGGTTATCCTTAGGTATCACATTATATTATTTTACTCTAGTAATTCAATTACTAGAATAAAATAACAAAAAATTTAGACACTCATATTTGGTATTAAACACTTGAAAAAATTAGTATTAACCAGTCTTTAGTATACTTGACTTATGTGTGCACACATGACTCTTGTTCACATCTCCTCATAACCATTCAATCACATATGGGCCTAACCTTCCCAAATTATCAAAATTGTTACAAAATATATTCCTAGTCTCTACATGAACAAATTAATATCATCTTATATTATCTCCTAATGCTAAAATTATTATTCATATTATCTAGACACTTCCACATTTCCTCAAATATGTGATGCATTATATATTTTTCCACATGGGTTGGATCAATCCACACGCCTTTTAACAATAATTTTTACAAATTCAAATTATCCATATGGCTCAGTCCATATATTTCACCTGTTAGTTTGACTAAATTTACCTAGACATTTAGTTATATAATCATATCAATCCTAATCATATTTTTTTTAATAATTACTTGCATATCACTGGAAATACATCCTCACATTGATAATAACTACCCTAGAGTTTCCAAATATTCAAAACCTCAAAGGAATAAGACCTGAGCTAAGTTTTAATAAAAATGCAAGGTCAAAATCATAAATTTTCAAGTGTTTAAATCAATGCATATTATTACACTACATGTTAGTATCACATTGATTTCACACACTTTTAATGTGGGTAACTACATTTAGTTTGACTTCCCTCTTCAAATAATTGGATACATAGGCAATGCTTGGCCACAAAGAGTGGTTGAGGTCAAATCAGACCTTTTGATTAACCTTTTTTACTTATTTATATTTATCTTATAGTACACAAATAGGGCTTGAATCAAGGAAAATTAAAATAGATCCATTTATGTAAGATTAAATAAATTTTCATACACATGATCCCTCACTAGATTCAAGGATAACAATTAGGATTGTTAAATATTATTACAAACACATATGATAGTTCCACACCTTAATAGATAGTGTGATAATGTGTAGGCATATAGGAAGTAGTTGAATTTTCCCAACTCATGAAAACACTTTATTTGTATATCTAAGAATTCCTAAGCCCATTCAAAACCATTGTTGATTATTGTACCCTATCACAAACTTACACTGGCCCAAAACAAGTTACATAATTATTTTGGTGTTCTCTATAAACAACAAGTTATTATATCTATTAATTACACTCAAATTTTTATATGACTTAAATATCTAATGCAATCTAACTTATCCTCATATTTATAATATTAAGGTTTCACTAATCTAAAATTAGATAAAATAGTAGGGCATAAAATCAATCCAAGGAATAATCCTTAAGACATTTAGGAAAGAGCTTAGTTAATAATCTACCATTTTGTGCAAAGTAAATAAATAAAACATATAAAGCTTTGATATGATGTGAAGGATCACCCTTACCATTAAATAACTCAATCCTGGGTGTAATAAAATTGGTAGGCAAAGGGTATATAATGGCATCATAAGCTAACATATAAATTAATATATCATGAGAAGTAGTTGCGTGACTCCATTTTTTAGATTCTTATGAAAGTCATTGAATGTAGTTTATTGAAGGAGTAAATTTTGAGAAGTAGAAGAAGAAACACATATAAGGATAGAAACTTAATTTTTTTGAGAAATATTGTGACCAAAATATGTAGATTGAAAAATAGGTCAAGAATTAATAAGCATAAACTAACCATGCTATAAAATAATAGACGTGGTAACTCAAGTAGAATTTTTAATCAAAGGAACAAGAGTAGAATTAATATTAATAATATCCTCATTACCTAATATGAAAGGAGAACCTATATTAGGTGATATATAAGTATTAAAATATTCATTTAGAACACGTGCTTCCTCAAATATATATTACTTATAAAATTTCATCTTATCTTATTCCTATCTAGAGACATTTATCCTTGCATCAATTTCATTAGGAAATAATGAAAGATAACATTCAAACCAAGATATAGTGATAATTTTGGTGTGAATTATCAATTACACCTTAAGTTTACAAAATGAGTAAATAATTTTCCTATGATTTATTTTTTCTTATTTAGAAAATAAATCATATATGGACTTGGAAACTTAAACTAAAGTCCAAGTTGGACACTCACGTGGAAACCTACACTAAATTCTAAGTTACACACCAAAATAGAACTTAGGAAACCAATTACAATCATTTAAATTTGAATTTATGTAACCACTTACATTAATAAAACTAATTGTATTTAGGAGGCCTTTCCTAATCTATAAAATCAAGGCTCTCCCTCACTCTCACATTGCATTGTTATGATATGAGTATTTTCTGGGTGTAGCATTGGTGTAGATTGTGAGAGGTAATTTATTATTCAATCCTTACCTTAGTGCAGTGTCACTAAAATAATAGTGGTATATTTTTATACCCAAATCTATGTTTCTCTTTGCTTTATGCATGGTGTGAGCTATGTCTAAGTCTAATTTGCTTGACCTAGCTAGTCCATAATGAAAATATGGTATTAGAGCAAGAGTTCTAGGATAGCTTCATATTTTTAGGATTTTTCAGGGGAAATGCACTTTAGGTGCATTTTGAGGATATTTTTCCTATTCCATTTCATCCAAAAGGGTCTAAAAATCTTATGTTGACTATCAACTTATTTTGAGTTATAAGTTATTCACCTAGTGTCTTCCATGTGGATGTTTTATAATCTAGTGTTTACACTATTTTTTAAAGTTTGGAGTAGATTACAACTCATAGTAGATAAGAAAGGTTATTAAACATTACTTATTTTGGAAAAAGCATCGATAGTTTCAACTTTACCCAATAATCATGTGATTTGTTGATCAATTTTTGGAAAATCCATACATTTTCAACTAGATCCAACTATACAAATGCGTCTGGAGTGGCAAATTTAGTCAGGATAGGCTATAATTTGGAAAAATGGCCTTGTGGTGTTCCTAATTTATGGGAATCTTCTAGTTAGTTTTGACCATCCATGGGTAACCTATTTTTAATTTTTTTTGTGGGGGGGAGGGGTTAATTTTAAATTTTTTGGTAGAGTTGTGGTTATTTTTTATTTATTTTTTATATATTTATAAAAATAAATAAATTAATAAAAATATAAATTATTTTTTGTGTAAGTTTTATTTTTTATTTTTATATATTAAAGTGGCTAAGTCATCTACCTAGCCACCCCCCATCTCTCTACCTTCCTTTCTTTCCCTGTGACCTTTTCCATCCTCCTCCTATGCCACTTACCTTCTCTCACTTCTTGCCTTACTTTTATTATATTTTTACCCATATTTTTTCCCCCATCCTCCCTTTTTAGACACCCAAATTGGCACAATCCTTATTTTACAATGTTTTTTAGCCACTTTGTTTATATGGATCCTAGATAAGACTTAAAGGTCCATTGGTGCTTATATTTTGTGTTTTCCCCTTTTAATTTTTGATTTTATATGACTTTATGACCCCTTTTTCCTATCCACTTTTCTTTAAACACATTTAAAAATAGATATTTCCAAACCCTTTTATCATTTTGAGGTTATTTAGAGCTTGGGCCATGATATAAGAAAAATAATATATACCATCTTATATCATCTCCCATTTCCAATGATCTTGCACTTTGGTATTTTTATATTATTTTTGACACTTTCCCCCTTTTATCCATTGATTTTGAGTCCTCTTTAAGGTATTTTGGGTCCATTGTGTACACCACTAGGTTTTTAATTCAATTTAAGAGATTCATACATATATAAAGTTGTTAGAAGGAATTTAGGACAAGCACTTTCACTTTTCAAGAGCTATACAAAAGCTATATTTTGCTTACAATAAATTACTAGAGATATATCTGAAGTATTGATACATTTTCATGTTTGTGCTAAGGGTAAGTTAGGAGAATTCTCATTTAGATTTACATATCACCTTTTCACACATGCATGTAAGTTGGAGAACTACATTTGAGTTTGATCCCTCGTTGGAGCTTTGGAAACGTAGTGCAGTGCTTAGTATTTAAACAGGGATTAACCAAGGTCAACCCAATTCATTCTTTTTCGCCCAATTCCCCTTATTTGATATTACAAGTGTTTGTGTAATAAACTAAGGTTTGATATTTAAGGTAATTATACACACATGAATATGTTTTCAAAGGTATAACATGACATTATTGAAGCATCCACAACATTCAAGAAAGTTTGAGAATATGACTGTCATAGGGACATGATCAACCCATAGAGTTCAAGATCATCTATAATTATTATCCTACATCTACTGATCATGTACTAAGATAAAAAATACTAATCAATTTCCAAAAATTAGTTTGGTCATAGGGACAGAATTGACCCATAGTGGTCAAGATCGACTAGCATTATTTTCATGTTTATGTTGATCTTTCCCAAAGCTAAAAATTACATATAAGTTTCCAAAAAGTATTTTGTTTCAAGGAAAAGATCGATCCATCTGGGTCAAGATCAATCACCATTCTTATCCCTCATATGATTATATTATCACAGGCCAAAAATATTCACCAATTATAGAAACAAATAAACTATAATCAATCCTCATAGCTTTTAGTCAATAAATCAACATTCATATATTAAGTAAGTGCAACAAATAAACTAAGTACTTTTATACCCTCTTGCATTTGTTTATTTCACTTGTCTAACTTGATTGTCAAAATCATAATTGTAAGAATTTTGTCTTCTACTTGTTTTAATAATTAATTGCCAAATCATATTCTATTAATATATATCTAATTAAAATGTCATTGTTTCATCAATTCAATTTTAGATAAAACACCCTTTTTACTACCACTTACTAGCCTCCTTATCTATCCCAATTGCCCTAACTCCCCCATGCTCTCCACCTACTCTCCATCCATTTTCCTCCCTAATCTCCCCATAATTTTCCTCTAAGACACATACACCACTTTTCACCTTCCATATCCTCACCACCTATCTCACATTTTGTCCTATTTGACACCCCTTATCCCCTTGCCACCCTCAACTGCACCCTTTAACTTCCTCCTACCAAACCTACACATTCTTCCCCACCAACTTCACCTCAACCAAAAATATACATAGTCCCACCTTCCCAACTACATCACCTTTACCATAATCCCACCAAAACTCTACTTTCACTACCACCACCAATATCCCAATAATTACTATGCAACCCTCTACACTGCACCATCCCTACATTTTTTGAGCCCGCCCCTCCATTTTTTAGTAAATATCAAACATTTTTTTGGATTTGGATTTATTTTCATCTAATTTAAGCATTGGAGTTTCCATTTTTATTCAAAAAAATCCACCAACCCAATTTCCCTATTGGCTACCATTTTGGACCACCTTCACCAATCCCATGTAGCCATTGTTGACTGTACTCTCTTATTTTTACAAACAAAATTCAATTTTTACGATTGTATGTTTGAAATTATTCAAAGATATGTTGGATAACATAATGTTATTAAGGCACTGAATCTTTGTGTTGGGAGAGTCAACCCCAACCATTTATTTTGATTCACACTATATTGTACATACAACTCTTATAAAAGCCTTTTTGCTAAACAAGATCGATGGGTGGGGCCTGGTATGATAAGAGTTAAGACCTCCCCCCCTGCCCCACTCCCCCCCCCCCCCCCCACAAAAAACTTTTTTATTCAAATTAGTTCATTTTTCATGTATACATGCTCACTTAGTGATTTTGGGATCCATATTCATTTTTTTGTATTTTATCCGACCCCTCCCCTCTCTATTGAAATTTTTTGTAGACACATGAAATTTCAAAAATATATTGAGTATAACTTATAGTTAGGATGTGATTATTATTGCATTTCAAATTTGTTTCTAACCTCTTCCACCTTGTATATTCATTTATTTTCTAATTTTATTGAAAATATAACTTTTTTATATTTTTAGAGGCCTTATTTATGGTCAAACATCATCCAAATTTCTAGGCACTTTTATCCACACTATTAGGTGTTTTTTTGTAATATATTTTTATATTAAAATCAATATTTTTAACTAAAATTGAGTCATCTTTTAGAAAAATAAAAAAAATCTATTTCCCATTTTTAACTTAATTTGTAACAGGATGAATTCTCTTAAACTACACCATTAGAAGCAATTGAGGGTCATTTTTTTATCATTTCACTCCTTATAAAGTTCCAGAAAATAATTTTTGGGGTAAACACTTGCTTATGACACTCTTAAGGATTATTCCTTTCTCTTATTTTGGCACACTTGTGGTTCACACACTATCTTTATGTTTAAAGTTTTTTAATTTTAAGGTACACTTTTGGTTTTTTCCATGTATCTTTCAATTTCCCTTTCTTGGTGCCTTGAATTATTATATGGAGACTCATTAAAGGCCTATTTCTTATCATCTTGTCATTATTTTATTTTTTGTAATGGCTTTGTGCCCTAGTGCAAATAAATAATAACTTGTAACTAAGAGTGATATGCTCTTCTCTAAGGTTTATTTAATTCACGATGATATTTTTCAATTTATAGAGGAAAACAAGGCCTTAAAATCATATAACTCACTCCTCCTCACAAAATTGTATGAAAACAAGTCACTCAATCACACTTTACAAGCAAGTATTACACTCTTACAATAATAACTTGATCATGTGGAGTCTAGAGCTACTACACGTGTTCCACATTTACTACTTATGAATCTGGCATGCATACCTTGTTTTCTTTCCAAGATTGGGATCTATCAGATGTTGCATAATTTTTTTATTACACTTGTATTGCCTTTCTCACAAGTCACACTTCTAATAATCACTTTGTTGATGTGCTTTCTTTTTTGTTTGGAAAAATATTATTGGTTTTGGTTCCCATATTCTCCACATCATTGTTTATTATAGTGGAGGTCTTGTAAATCTCACACACGGCATTGTGTCACCCATATATCTTATTCATTATATTTATCTCCATGGCATTGGCTATTGATCAAGATCTTTCAACTCTTTTTTAGGACCATTTTATAGAATCTTCTCACTTTTTTTCATTATACACTTTCAAAAGACAACAAGAAACACAACTATATTGCATTTGGGAATTTTAGCTCTTCATTAGAGGTTTTTTTACATTATGTACTTAGGTATATGACTCCTAAATTATCTTCACATTCTATCAGGCATGAGAGACCTACATATTCACTCAAACATGTGAGATATAAAACTATTTCTATAATGCTTATGAGGCCTTTCCCTTCACTCAAGCATGAGAAACCTAAGATTGATTATAATAGGAATGATATTTATAACACTTCATCAGATTCACATAGGCATGAGAGTCCTCAATATTATCATTTGTTTCCTTGCATGCATAATTTTTGCACATGGCACCAAATCACTTGCAAACATCTTCATCGAACATCTATGTTTATTTGGGATGGATTGGTATGGTTCCTCTATTATTCATCTTCATTGAGTGTTATTTATGTACCAATGCAATGGATGTATCATCACCAAAAATGATATCCTTTTGGTGTATCTCCTATTTTCATTCCCTCATATAGATCTTTATATTTTTTATCCACCTCACCTAATTCAATATTAATGGGGGATGGTGTGTACTAATTTTTTGGTTGATCTCATTGAGGTACATCTCACTATATTTTGGTAGTTATTCTATGTTGTTATACTAATTTTTGGGTGATATCCTTGTGGTACATATGTTTTCCAAATAAATCCCTTTATTTTATTTTACATGGGTACCTCATTAGGTCTAGTGTTGAGACTCATTTCAAAGTTTTAGTCTTACTTTTATACACACTCCCAAAGTTGTACTTAAGGGGGGGTGTTGGTGTAAATTTTTAATTACACCTTAAGCTTAATTAATGAGTAGTAATTTTCATAGGATTTCCTATTTATTATTTAGAAAAAAAATTCTATTTAGACTTGGAAAATTTCACTAAATTCTAAGTTGTACACCAAAGTGGGCTTTATGAAACCACTTGCATTTATGTAACCACCTATATTTATGAGGTATTTCCTACTCTACAAAAGCAAGTATATCCCTCACTCTCACATTACATACATATGGTGTGAGTATTGATTTATTTTAGCATTAATGTAGATTTTGAAAGGTCATTGTATTAATCACTCCTTGCCTTAGTGTAGTGTCAATACAATAATAATGGTATATTGATACACCTAAATTCATGTGTCACTTTGTTTTATGCATGATGTGAGATATGTCTATGTCTAATATAATTAATGATAGTTAGTCTATAATACTAATAAATATTTTTACAATTTTCATTTTCAATCATATCATTTTCATCAAGAGAATTGGCATCACTAGCATCTACATTTACATAATTACATCTTCATCAAAATTTACTTTTGGGGTTAACTGTGTGAAGAATTTTTTCCTCGATGTTTTTTATCACCTCCCGTGATCCTTATTTAGGATAAATATATGGAGAATAAGGATCATGGGAGGTAATCCAAGACATCGATGAAAAAATTCTTCACACTATTATCCTCAAAAGTGAATTTCAATGATATGGACTATGAAAACATAAAATCTATTACATCTTCATCATTTATATTTGTAGAATTTGCATTATCAGTAACATGTGTATAAATATTAGTAAATTCACCAATGATTTTGATTTTCAAACAAGCATGAGTACAAATAAAAGGAATTTGAACCAAAATTAATATGTTTACCACTCAATCTATCACTTTGCCTAGTAGGCTCTTATATATAACTTTATTAATCAACATAAGATAGAAACATAGAGAACATGCTAAAATATGTAGGCATAGTTATATCATAACTATAAATCATTACCCTATAGAATAAAAATTTTAAATCACATCAAGATCATGCCATATAGGCAAATTGAATTACCTTGGATGATTGATAATTTTCAAGAGGGTTTAGAGATGTGTACCTAATTTCTAACTTACCTAATTTTTGACATAATATAAAAGTGTTAAAAAGGAGACTATGGAATAGTACAACAAAGAATCTAAAAATTAGATAGTGATTTAAGATAAATAAAATAATTAGATCCCTTTAATAGTGACATGACTAATATTGGACCCTTATAATAGTGATAGGTCTCTTTTGACAATGGTTATGTAGTTCCAACTACTTTGGAACTTTTTAAAAACCCTTCATGAGTATATGATGCCCAAAAACCTTTCTATGATAATCATGTTGATAAATGAATATGTATGAATCCTCTTTCCTTCAATTATCTCATGTACACACATGCTAAGACTTAAAATTTTGGGTTGTTCAAGGGGCCTGCATGAGTCAGTTCCCTACCTGTATTATAACAGGGTTTATTTTTAAAACTAAAAATCAACACTCATGCATGTAAACATTCAGTCCCATGTATATAATAATATCCATACCTTATATTTAAGATATGATAAGCAAGATACAACTAGGGTGAAATTTATATTATATTTCACTAATGCAATATCCTTCTTTTAGTACAAGTTTATAACCACAAGCCTTTTATAGATATAAGATGGAATAAGTACAAAGTGTTCTATATGATCAATATGCGAGATACTTGATAATAATTGTGATATGATGACCTTGTATGTACTTATGAAATTACTTAGTGTGAGTTATATATAGTCTTCTTTGAATTAAAATTAAGACACATTCATGCTCAAGTGAATAATATATAAGTGGGAAAGGCGATAATAAGGGCACAAGGAAACATGAAAATATGGAGGGATGGACCCATAATGGACATGACCAAAATTATAATGTCCTAATAGTGGTTGGACTACTATCATAATATTCTAGTTTAGTTCAAGGTGAAAAAATCTTGGGGAATGAGATCAATGAGTTTTTAAAAATAATGGTGGGTAGTACAAAGCAAATAATTGAAATTTTTGAATATGTTCATGATAATATGATGATAAGAAAAACTATATAGTGTCAAATGTGAATGGAGTGTATGTCAGTCAGAGTCTAATGTGCACTAATGATCCAAATGTATAAAATATAATAAATTTAGTGTAACTATATGGGATGTAAAAAAATTAGGTTCTTCATATACATTTGAGCATACTATTTATGGTAATTTAATTCTTATATGTTGTCCAAATTAAGGCATACCATTGTTGGTGTATTCACCATTTATGTATGGGGGAATATCACTTTCACCATTATTTCTTGTCCTTTATCCATGTAGGATTAACCCATCACTACCTTTACTTATATTATTTAGGCTTCGAATATTTGAGTTTCATAGTATTGATGTGCTTTAATTATTATATCTTTATTTTATTGTACCAAAAAGTGTTATAAATTTTATTTAATGATGCCATCATGTTATAATTTATTATGTTACACATGGTATGCACAATCCATTTATTTATATATGGGTGATATGTAGGTACATTCCACACCTAAAAAGGGGCATATGATTTTTTATTCTACCTTAAATTATATGAAGATACACGTTATGCACACTACATACACTTTCTCCTACATAGTTGGATGAATTCACCAACCATTTTTCTACTTTCCCTCACATAGTTGGAGGTGGTCACCATGAATTATTCTACTATTTTATATAAGATAAGGTAGTCACATAAGAAAATTTATTTTATACAAAGATTTTTATGCAACCTGCATACTATATACACTTGGTATTTTTAATCTGTATGACTTTACTAATGATTTCTCTTATACGAATTGTCAATGCATCAATCTCCCTGAGTACACATCTTAAGGAGTGTACTGAGAAGGGTTGGGGTTGGATCATGATACTTTGTGAGATATGTTTCCATACTATTCTATAATACCTTCACTACTATCAATTTGAGTTTTTCTTAGTCTATTTTTGTCTTACCTCTCCATCTAATTTATGTTCAGAATTGCTTGCCACCTTATGTTCTTATTGTATATGCTAGGTTGATACAGTGTGTTTCATGTATATATTTCATTATATTGTATCATATTGGTTTATATCATCTATATTTTTATCCCTATCTTCTTGAATGTATTGACTTTACCAATATAATTTGAAGCCATATAAAATCCCTTTTGACTATATCAACCTGGTTGATAACCTCAACTTGGAGTTTAAGTTGATTTTTAGGTTTGAATTTGTATATATATAGGGGTAATATTATTATTTTCAAACACACAACACCCATTTTTATGATTGCACTTTAATGTCATCACTTAAGTATTAAAAGTAGGATTTAGAGGTTAAAATCTTATTCTTGGAGGTCTAGTCTTACTTAAAGGTCTTTGAAGCTCAATATGAGGAGTCATATCGAGGAGGTGTCATAGTATTTTGGGTCACAAAATAAGGGCATATAGGTCTTGTTCTTACCATTTGAGGTCTTCATCCTAAAACATATATTGAAAAGTGCCACTAGATCCAAGGGGTAGATTGATGAGTCAATGAGTCAACCCAAATGTAAGTGTCTCTATCCTTATTATATTTCATTTATTTACTTAATAGATAGATCCAATTTTCTTATTATTACAATAGATGTATGTTTTTATCCTTGCTTATTTTCTCCTTGTATTCAATATTATGGTATAGTTATATAACTTCTATTGTTTCATTACCACCTTAGATTTCATTGACAACCTATGGTTGACTATTACACCACTTATTTCTTATTAGATTAGTGTTTTTTCTATCTTAGATTTAGGTTACCCTTATTTTTTAATTCCTTGCATGTAGTTTCCTTATGATATCCTTGATACCCCTTTGTTAGCATTACTATATCATTTTATTTTACTTTTATATCTAGTTAGAACAATACCTTGTATCTTAGGCATAGGTTTTGGAACCCTTACTTGATATTGAGTGTGGATTACCCTCAACTAGATATACAACTACCCTGAGCACATTTAATGTACCATCTAAGTATATGTAGGCTTTATGTTATGACCACCTATTTCTATCCTAAATAATATAGATAAAAATGATTTTTATACTGGTCAACCTAGCCTGTACATACATTTTTATGAACACAATATGAATATTATCTTACCACTTGTTGGATTGTATTAACGTTTTATTTGTTGGTTGTAAAATAGGGATACCAAAATCATAAATTATATTTGATGGGAACATGTGTTAATTACACTATTTTATGTTTTACATAGTCTTTTTGTATGTATTCAACCTTTGTAAGCATAGTAATAAATTTCAAAATGTGAATAATCCTTCCCTTTGGTCATAACAAAAGGTTTGAATGTTAAGAGACAATACTTTGTAAAACTCTTTATTTATCACTCAAGTGTATTTGGATATGGTTCAGATGTGATATATATTAATATATATTATTCTAAAATGATTTTCTTATGTATCTTTTATCATTGTTTTATGCATAGTGAATACTCTATTTGCTTTAATTTGTTAATAATATGAGGTTATATTGATTGTTCAGATTCTATTAAGTCTAAATTTATTTGAATAAAATATTGATTTCTCCTATTAATGAATATATTTAGTCTAAATTTCCATGTTTTATTTAATTTTTTTAATTTATACATAAATTATCCCTATATTAGCATGTTTTGAAGGGTTTTCTAGGAACCTCTACTAATAATGCACATTGAATCATATTCAATAGAATTGATGGAGATTATTATGCCTTACCTTGTATATTTTTCTTTGGAATCTACCTCAAGCTAGAAGAATTATATTTGGAGATATATATTTTAAAGGCATGAGGGATTTATCTCAAGCTAGAAGCCCCATTTCTCTTACCATGTTCACAAGGTTGATAAATATGGTAACATCTTGAGACAAATGAATGTCATCTTCATTATATATAATAAATAAAGTAAGCATTACCTTGTCTAATTAATTAAAAGTAGGCAACTTGATCAATCACTTGGCATCAGAGTCTTGTAGATGATGTTGAAGTTATATCACTCTTACTTGTGCTACTTCTTATGGGTCATGGGCAAACAAAGAAGTTTTTATTACATCAATAAAATGAAAGGGGTTTGGGTCATGATATAGTTTGTCCGAGTCAGAGACTAATACCCATTTCCTCCTTATGCATATTGGTGAGTAGAATCAATAGTGGTGACCTATCCATGGTTTTTATTGTGGACTAAATTGAACACTTTTTTTTAATTGGTTTGGTGTTGGTGATAAATTTGTCCACAAGTATTTGATTTAGATGATGAAAATCATAGAGTTATCTTGTTTGTAGAAGTGTGCAATGTCTTTGTGTTGTCCACACCTTTGCTATATAGTGCTTGCCACCCATATCCATCTAGTTGATGATTTTAAATGTGATGAACAATATTTTCACAAGTTTACCTTCATAATTTATGTCAACTAGTTATTTGATATAATAGTTACCCTTCTGCATCTAGATTATTTGATCCATCTATTAGTAGGTATCTGATATGACACATCATCTTTTCATTTATCCAATTTTTGTTTTTGGGCAATCTTGTCATTCTTCCACTTGATCTACTTTAGGAAAGATTCAATCTCTCATGTTTATAATCATTAAAAAAATTTAATTACTACTAACCATCCCTTATCTATACCTATGTTTTCAACACCTCATTCCTAGACTCAATTGATGACCACCATGTTCCTATTGCTATCTTTCCTTCAGGTTAAATCTGTATATCGATCACACTTTGTGATCTTGACTAACCAATATTTATTATGATGTGTTGTGAGCCAAATATCACACTATAAAAACACACACAACCCTAAAAACATAAAAAAATATTACATTAAATATAAATCCTAACTATAAAGTGCTACTCATCACCCTCTCTCTTTGTCAACAATAAATGATAGAGATTAATGACATTAAAGCTTAAGCTTACATCCATTTACACACCTTGGTAAAATGATTACCTATAGATATTTTAAAATAACTACACCATGTTGTGAAATATCATTAATGATATAGGTTCCCTTCCATATAATGTGAAACTTTCTTAGAAATGATTTAAATATGTTGTCATAGAGTAATACTACTTGCTCTGGATGAAATTCCTTAGATCTCAAGTTACGATCATGCTAAAATTTTTGAATCAACTTCTTAATCTCCTTTTTCCACTATAATATTTTCTTATTTTACTTCACCTTAACCAAATCCATCAATATATCTTTTTGTAAATCCTAATCACCCATCCTCATAATCATTGCAATGTACAAAATAGGAACAATGTATTCCATAGGCATAACTACCTCAAGACCATAAACTAATTCAAAAGGAGTGAATCATGTTGCACATTTATAATTTGTATATTATATATAAATAATCACATGAATTTGATCCTACCAATCATCCATTTAAACATTGCATATATTTATCTATATTTTTACCCAATACTTCGTTTGACGCCTTAGTTTATCCATTGACTATTAGGTGATAGTTGTGATTTTATGGTGTGATATCATGAACTATGTAGTAAGAGTAATTATTATATTATTGATTAAGTGAGTACCTATATTACTAGCTAATTTAATTGAGCATCAAAACCTTATTATGATATTCTCATACAAAATTTTAATGGCATCTTTCACACCGCAACTTGGTGTCATATTAGCTTCCACCCATTTTGTGAAATAGTTTGTCACAATAATGATATATCTTGCATGATTACATTTTATTTGAGGAGTTATAGGTTCTATAAAATAAATTCCCCATTATTAAAAAGGTTATTCTTCTACCATTAGAACCAAGGGCATCTCATATTGATGATTCAATTTTCCTATTTTTTGGCAAACTTTGTAGCGTTTTGCCACTCTGTGAACATATTAAAACAAATTCAGCCACCAAATACCACTATGTATTATCTTGATCACATTTAATTCTCTTGTGAAATTTCCTCTTGCAACTCCTTGATGTCTTTTCTGAATAAGTTGTGATCATTTATGTTATAAGGCTACTCTACACAACACATCACCCTTCATGATCTTAAATAGGAATTCATTGATGAGGATATAAGGAATGGCACATGTAACCATTTGATTCTTATCCATTTCAAGATAGTGTACAATAAAATTTCCTTATTCTATGAAGTTTACAATGTTCTCCATGTTATCAGGGATCACATAGAATCTAAACAAGTGTGCATCTAGGGATTCATCCTACAATTCTTCTAATTTTTCTCCATTTTGAAGCTTGATAAAATGATCAGGTCCCACATTCTATATTCCCATCTTCACATTAATTATTAATTATAATTATTGAAACAACATCAGCCACCTAGAGATCATTCCACCCATCATATGTTTAATCACTGAGTATTACAAGGCCTAGTGGTGTAAACACCTAAAACTGGCCACTGATAACCCCCAATTAGGATTTTGACCAATTTCTACTTAAAATGCACAATTTGGCATAAAAACACTAAAATATGATAAATGATGTGAAACTAACATATTCAAGTGCTAATTTTGGCTAGGGTATCCTTAAATGGGGTAATCTAATTTATAGGCCAGCTAACTTTGATCAAATCATTTCGAGTCAAAATGCTAATTTTTGCACTTGGGTGCTCTGGATTGCTCTTTCTTATCAAATCTTCTACACAAGACACATGCCTTTGTTTTTTTATTAACATCAAAAATGGTAATATGGTTTGAATGCATCTAATAGTGACTTCTAATTCCAATCCAGCCAAATTTTGGACCAATAATAAGGCATTTTGATCAATTTGAGTAATTTATGCACAAAGTGCTTAATCATGCTTAAGAGCTAATTAACCCAAATCAAGGCCTAATCAATAATTCCATGAAAACTTGTTGAATACTTATTTTTGGAAATGAATATTGAATATCGACATCATCAGGTGACCTCATTTCTTGGGAAGACATTCCTAGGCCATAAATGCCACAAATATTAGGATTTATGACCTTCATGCCTCATCAATGCCTTCCATGATGCCCTCCATGCCTCTTAATTTCCCATTATTATAATGTCATGATGAGGATAATTAAGAAATTAATTATAAAAATTAAATTAATCCTCAACCACACATCTCAATCTCAGGATGGATGGTTTAAGTTGATTCTAGACATTTGCAAAAATCTATAAATAAGAGGCCTTACCACATCATTTCTAAGACATGATTATGAAACATTATAATGTAAAATTGATTAAAAAGATTCAAGAAACTAGTTTTACCATGCCAAATTGATTCAAATCCAAGCCAATCCAAATCCACAAGGTGCCAAGGAGAGATGGAGGTAGCCAAGCTTCCATTGATGAGGACTTCATGAGCACAAACTGAGCAAGCCACTACAACAAGTATTTTGGACCATCCAAGGAGGGTAAAAGAGGATTTGTTTTTCATTTTAGTTGTGTTTTATTAATATTTGTTAACTAATCTCTCCCTAGTGTCTAGGCCTATAGATGTTATGCTAGTTAGTGTGTTTTTTTCATTTTGTTTTCATTTTGAAACCAACACAATACTAATCATCCTCTCTTGAGTCAAATTCTTAGATTCACATATGGCACGCCCGATGGGACTATACACATCCCAAACATGAAGAAGATCATTTTTTAGCTTCAAAATATTCATTTGGACCATTAAAACTCTTTCAATTTGATTTTCTAACTTTGTTTTGCCATTTTTCTTTGTCACGGGTTTACACAGTAACTGACGTCAGTTAGTAAAATAGTCATTGATTGGCATAACCATCATCGGTCATTATTTGTGTAACTGATGTTAGTTAGATAACCATAATTAGGTAGTAAGTGTAACTAACATTGGTTATATAACTGACGTTGGTCACTATGTTTTCTTAAAAACACAAACCTGGGAGCTATTTTAAAATGCTTGGTTTGGGGTCATATGGACTCTGTTTTGGATGATTTTGTTTAAAACCACATGTTTTATCCTAGATTTTCAAAATTTGACATTAGTTTAGATTAAATTTTCATATATTTTTTTACAAATTTTGTAAAATATATATAAAATTTTTCTAATCTAACATATTTGCTTTTAGGGTGATGCCTTAAGGGTAGACAAGTAACTAGTGGATTTCAAGTTTGATAAATCATGTTTTAGAACATATTTTGCATGTTTTAAAATGAATTAAGAAAATTATTTTGGTGCTTAAAGTAACATTTAAGGTGCTTAAATAAGTTTTTTTAGCATTATTTTTCAAATTTACAACTAAGACCAAGGGGTCAAATGAACACCACCTCATTTTTCAAATTTGGGCTTAAAAATGAACTCACCTTTCCAAGCTTTTTGTGTTCAATTAGTTGTTTAAGTTAGATTTTGTTTTTAAAAAAAGGGGATGCTACATGTATGATCTTCCATTTGTCCCCTTTAGGGAACCCTTGGAATCAAAATCACCATTCCTATTGCATAAATCCTAGTCTAAGTATTAGAAATAATGTGATCTAAAGAACTCCCCCAAAAACTCATCAAAGTTTGGGTGACCTTGAAAAAGACCCTAAAGTCTTTCTTTTTATGTCTTTAATTTCATTGAATCTTGGCTTATGAGGGGAACATCATTACCTCCCATGATTTCTTTAGAAAATATTTGACCCAAATTTTCATCTCTTGGTATTGACTTCACTTACTCCTTTGGAGTTGCACACGAGATGTATCTACATTTGGACATTGCACTACATTGAGCAAATAGTAGGATGTAGTGGTTGTAAAAAGGACTAGACCTTTTTACAATTAGCCAATGTCATGGTCACCTATTTTCCATGTTTTTTTTTTGCATTGTTTGGCATGAAATTCAGTGTGTAATTGATCCCCTAGAATGATTGAAACCATGCTAGTTTTAGTCAACCCCATTTTTCCATACCCTTGTTAAGATTTGGACGATTACACTTAGTGTATTTTGGTCATTATCTTACTTGGTATTTTTGAGACTAAAACTTGTTTATTTATTTATAAGCCATGGCAAAACTAATTTGTCTATATGTCACTCTTTTGTCTAAAGAGGTGTTATGTTGGTCATTTTACACCACACTTGTGCCTTCAAATTTTTGCTAAACTTCTTTGTGTGTGTGTCATTTGAGTTAAGGAGGGTAGTGTTGTGCTGCCCAAATCATGTCAAACCATTTGTGATTTTGAGTCTTTTGAAACATAACATTGATCACATCATTTAAGCATGCTTATGCCATCAGGTTATTCATTTTATTTTAAGACCTATTTCACCTTGTATCAAAAACCATTTATTTCAAATGATTTTGTGTATACCATTTGGACCTTTGTCTTGTGCCATCATGTTGTCCAATCTTGTCTAGCTTGTTTGGTCAAATCCTAATTTTCAATGTTGAGTTTTCAAGTAACCTTGTCAAGTTTGGATTTAAACATTTATTGATTTTTGTTTAGGCCTTAATTCATGGGGCTAATACATAGATCTTTCTCTTTTGGATTGCATAACTTCAGTTAATCGACTACCCAAATTTGAAAACTATTGATGGTTTGTTTATTTAGTACCTATCCTTATCATTATTTGTGCCTTTATTTGGAAAAACATAGTCTTTATTCAAAGATCCTTTTTTCTTATGCCTTATGTCAATTGATCATGTTTATATTTGATTTTGTGTGTCGGGTCTATGTCAAAGTTGTTTCCAAACTTGTTAGATTAAATCAAATCACATTAGCCTTTGTTTCAAGTCCATCTTTTGACATTATTTGGCAAAAAGTCCTAGCATATGCCTATTTGTTTGAGCCTATCTTTTGATTCCATGTTTGAACAAAAGACATAGCAACTCAACTTTTCCCTTTCCTAGTTTAGACCTTGTTTGGAACACTTTGACATAGACCTTTGACATGTCAATTTTTATTCAGACACTTGACCTTTTATGCATATGACATTAGACATTAGACATTTGATGTTAAATTTTTTTATGGCAGGTCTTATCACAAACCATTTTGAAGATATAGCTCCACTTTTAGACCACATTGGAGATACAGCTCCACCCCTTCAACCAAGTTGGACCAAGTTTGAACCATTTATCCTTTGGATCATTTTTTAGAGTTTGTATAACTCTAAGCCTTTTTGATTTTAGAGATTTCATCATTTACACTAATATGTCTAGTTACACTTATATTAGATTCATGTAATATCCAACTTATGATAGAATAGATGCATAAAATTCCACTAGGAACCCCTATAGAGAAATATTTTCTAAGGAGTTTTATTAGTCTCCCTACAAAACTCCATATGGGGAACATAGTCAAAATCCACAAAATTCAAATCGAGACCTTGATTGGCATGAAGAGGCTTGTGAGGAAGACTTTAAAGACCAAACTATAGATAATGTTGTCTGGGATATGAATCCATACCCTCTTTTCAATAATTAGTACATGGAACATAGTCAAGAACTAGCTTATGAGCCAACTCACAACTAGGATGATATGGTTTATGAGGAAGACTTAGATGCTTTGGCTTATGTGAGTAATCATGCTCCACCACATTGTACCATTTCTATTCCAAGGCCACAATGTCACACTAATTCCATTCCAAGACCTCATCCTTTGGTTTGTACAAGCAATCAAGCTTTACAATTCCCCTTCATCATTCCAAGACCTAATCATTTGTCTTGTGCAAGAAATCAAGCCCCATAACACCCCATCATTACCATCTCAGTACTTTTCCCTTTGGATTATGTAAGAAATCATGATCCTCAATTCCCTACCATTATCTAGCCATGAGCGATTCCTCATCTAGAACTAATCCCATCCGATCCTCAACCCATCCGATCATTTAAAGACCAAGCTATGTTCAAAATTGGTATCTTCCAACTCATTGGAAATCAAGGCCAAAATAACCAACCAAACCAAGATGTTTTTGTTGAACCAACCACTTATAATAAGTCAGCCTATGAAGAATCACCTATTGATCCTATACTAGTTGTTGAAGAGTCTCACACTGATGAGTCAATCTATATCAAGTCACTTCTTAATGATTATAACCACCTTTAGGCAAATCATTACCTCGACCATGTGCCTATTTTTCAAGAGCCTCTTATTGACAAGCCAGTCTCTGAGGAGTTGTCTCTTGACCTTTTTCCCATCTTAGAGGAGTCCCACTCTGATAAAATAGTCTTTGTGAAGCCCATTATGCCATCATAGGTCATTACTTATCTAAAACCAAATATTTATTAAGACATCATTATAATAGAGTACCCATCAAATGAAGAATTAGAGTTAGATTCAAGTTCTATTATTTTAATGACATCAGATTTACCATTAGAATATAAATCCACTTTAGTCTCAACATCATATTCAAAGTCTCTTGAGTTAGAATCAGATTCAAAAGAAGAATATGTTCATGGTTGTTACAACATTAGTTACACATACCTTACAGATCAATTTGAATACATTTTTTATCCTTCTATATTTTTTGAGGATGAGTACTTTAGCTTTGACACAAGTTATAGTATCTTCTAAAAAGATTATGATTCCAACACCCATTCCATTACCATTCCACATGCCATTACCATCAACCAAAATAGCCATATCATTGACATTCCATCTCCCACCAGTGTCGATTGGGATTGATAGAATCACTTTTTTTTTAACTGCATCCATGGTGACATAGCAATTGAAGAAGAGCAAGGACGCCAAGACTATATTCATATATCAAAAGAACTCTCTCCTGGTGAAACTTTTTTGAAGGTGCTAAGGTATAATCAAAGTCAAAACTCAACATCTTCTAGTGAAACTTTTTTGGAAGTGCTAAAAGATAATCAAAGTTAAAATTCAACATTCTTTAGTTAAACCTTCTCAATGTGCTATGAGAAAATCAAGACAAATTCATTGGTGAAAACCTCATTGAGGCACCAATAGTTGAGCACAAAAGTTCTTCACTACTTGATGAAGAAAAAATCAAAGATTAAATAAAAATAGCTTCCAATCTATAGCGTAATCAGATGGTATCTACTTTCAAGATCAAACAATAGAAAATTCTAGTGGTTCTATTAAGAGAAAAAATCTTTGGTCCCATCACAACTAAAAATATGTTGAATATGACATCAACAACATTATGTGTGACTGACAATCCTGATCTTTATTTTTTTCCCCACTATTCTATATTCCATTATCATATACCACTCCATTTCAAAATCAAACCTACCATCCATTATTTGTCCCTATTTACCATCCATGGTCTCACTTTCCTTTGTAGAGGCTACAAAGATACCTTGTCTTGACGTTTGAAGGAATCAAAATCAATGACCAATGAAGATCACAACAACATTCTTGACAACCAAATCTATAGGCCATTATTGATAGAGTAGTTATTTAGATGAGGTGTCAAATAATAATTAACATGATTGATTATTTTGTTTGTATCATTTTTTGATTAGGATGTGCATCTCCCCATCAATAGGAACAATAGAATCAAAAACCACACCCAAGCTAAAAAAATGTACCATACAATTTCACATTGCCATGCCATTGTTGATGTTACATGTACATTTTACATTATCAATTATTCTTGTTATCCACCATATCACTTGGGCTCAAACCCTTTTAACATTTTATCCATCTTATCATTCTATTCTTATCTAGACTAAACCCTATGTTTAGTCATCCTACCCAATCTTATTTTAATCTTGGTTCTTTTGGTTCTTCTCACACTTTTTATGAGAGGATTCTAATCAAGTTTTAACAATAAATCCAATCCATGTTTCAATGATAGTCTATGAAAATAGTTTGACAATTTATCTAGAAATATATCTTTCATCCTATCAAGTTTGTTTATGTGAGCTTGATTATAACCATCTCTGGGAAAATCAGGATTTCACCAATATTGCTACTAATTATAACTACCTATGGGAAAATCTGTATCATTGACCTATGGCATTATATCCTAGTTATAACCATCTATGGGAAAACTAGGGGCAACACTTGTTTATCATGCATTACCACATCACTTTGCCATCATTGTTTTCATTTGACTAGCCATTTGCTAGATTTGAGAACATGTTGTGACCTAGTTGGTTATTTCCTCATCTTTTATGTGGATGGAATTATTATGACTTGAGGTCATTTCAAGACTATGTGGGTCATGCTCAATTCATGTTGAGGTCACCTCAGTCCCCCTTTCTATATGCTCTTATCATTTTGTGAGTAACCTAAGCTAAATGCTCTCATTATTTTGCAAGTAGGTATCTTGTCATTATCTAATGAGTTAAGAAACCTCAAAAATGCCAAAGACATTCATAACATTTCAAAAATCCAAAAATATTTGTCCTATCTAAATCTAATCATTTATCTTTGATCTACCTTAATGGGGCATGGTCATTATTAGGATGCTTTCTTTTGCTTTTGTTTTTAGGATTTCTATTTGTTTGTTTATTTCAAGTTGTTTGTTTGTTTGTTTTTCTATTTGTGTGTTTGTTTATTCACTTGCCTATTTATTTTCTTTTAGCATTATTGCCTCAACTTAGTATATATGTGTTCATTGGGTGATTCCTCGAGCACATTATTCTTGAGTCTATCCATATTAATTAATTAATATTTTCATCATGGTTTTTATCATTGGTATATTATTTTCAAGTGTTTATTGGATGAGGAGTCAGTCCTTATGCATACTTTGGCCAAGTCTTCATGGTGTTCTATCATGAATCCTACCATCACATTCTACATCAAAAATTAGCTTCAAAAAGGTCTACAATCAATGGAGCTACAAGAGTTTCTCCTTGGCACCTTGGCAAATCCTTCCATCCCACCCTTAATCAAATTAACCCATTGGTCATTCTAGTTGTATCATTGCTAATCAAGATGAGCATATCCTCATTAGTAGGTACAATTAAATAATTTATAATGATAAATTTTATTCCTCTATCCATCTCTTTCACCACTTTTCTCATGCTCATATGTAATCTATATTCCAAGTTATATCCTTGAGTTATGCTTGTTAATCATCCCTACTAGGGCACCAGTATTTTTAGCCAATCCAAGTATGCTTAATGATTATAACCACCTATGGGTAAATCATTATTTTGACTTTTATTCCTAATTATAACCACCTTTGGGCAAATTACTAACACTGATCTATGCCATTGTGTCCTAGTTATAACTACCTATGGGAAAACTAGGGCCAACATTAAGCCTTGATGTACCAACTCACCACTTCCTATGTCATACTATACCTTTTTACCAACTGTGCCTATTTTGTTTGAATTGATTACTACACTAGTTGAATTCCTTCCCTATAAGGGTAGAACTACAGTGACTTGAGGTCCTACTCTAGGACTATGTAGGTAGTGTTCAATACTTTTTGAGGTCAACTCAATCACCCTAAGCCACACTCCCATTATTTTGAGAGTAACCTAAGCCACACTCTCATCATTTTATAAGCAACCTAAGCCACACTCTCATTATTTTGTGAGTAACCTAAGCCATGCTCTCACCATTCTGAGAGAAACATAAGCCACACTCTTACCATTTTGTGAGTAACCTAAGTCATGATCTCACCATTTTATGAGAAACCTAAGCCATGATCACACCATTTTTTAAGTAACCTAAGCCATGCTCTCACCATTTTGTGAGAAACCTAAGCCATGCTCTCACCATTTTATGAAAAACCTAAGCCACGCTCTCACCATTTTGTGAGATTGAACCATTTAGTGTCTTTTAATTCTTGATTGAGTTGAGATACTCCAAAAAAAATTCCAAAAACATTTGAAAAATCATTAGAAATGAACTAAAATATTGATCACTTCTTTACCTCAAGGATTCTGGGAACCCTTACTAAGTTACAAAAAAATCACTTATCATTTAGTTTCCCCATCCTTTTTGGCCTTTTTATTTCATGCACTTGTAATTTTTCAAGACCATTCCTCTTCTTCTTTCACATCCATTCTATTTATTTTCATTAGTTATCACATTCTTCCCATTCCTTGGGAGAACTACATTTGATCTGAAGTTTTTTATTGGATATTACATCCATGAAACTATGTAGGTAATGTCCACTTGCTAGTGCATATGGATATAGCTCAACCACTCCCTTTCTTTTCTTCTATTCCCCCATTTTGTTGATTTGTTAAGTTGTCACCTATTTTATAGGGGTCATATTCATAGGGTTTCTATTGCAATGTTTGTTTGTTTATTTTTGCTAGTTTTATTTATTTGTTTGTATGTTTATTTGATTTTAGAATTGTTGCCTTGATTCAATTTATGTGTGTTCATTAGGTGATTCCATACCCACACTTATAATCAAATATATCCATATTCATATGTTTACATTGTCATCATGGTTTATATCATTGGTGCATTATTTTCCATTGAGTATTGGATTACAGGAGTCAGTCTTTATGCATTTTTTAGCCAAGTCCTCATGATGTTATACCATGATGCCTATTAACACGTGCTATAAAAAATGTTATATTTAAGAAGTATATTCAATAATAGTGGCATATCTTTGGCACTGACATCCTGATTCCATCCCAAATAGATTAATTAACCACAAAAGAATTTTAACCTTTATTAGTTCAAATGAGCATCTCCAAACTAGTAGGTTGTTCCAATTCATCGTTACTCTCTATTTTAAGTTATCATCCTCCCTAACCAAGTTTATCATGTTTTACATAATCAATGTCTAATGATTATAACTACCTATAGGAAAATCATTGCACACCATCCCACCTACATTTCTCAATGATTATAACTACCTTTGGGAAAATCATTGTGTTGTCACCACTTTACTTTTTTTGCCTATACAGGGGCATGTTATTATCTTGTTTATCTATCCTAACTGGGATAGCTCCATCTTTTCAATGATTATAATCACCTTTGGGTAAATTATTATGTTATCATACCACATTACCACTATTGAGGTACAATTTTTATAACCGCCTTTGGGAAAACTATTATGCACCATCCCAATTTCATTCTCAATGATTTTGACTAATTTTTTCAATATCATTATGTTTTCACCTCATCATCTTTCATTTATTTGGTCTCCTCATTTTGCTTCTTTTTTTTTAGGGACCATTTGCTGACTTACTTGCACTAATAATTCCCTCGAAGGGGCATCATATAGTTAGTTTATCATCATTGCTATTGTAGGCATTTAGAACCTTTTAATTCTTTGAGAATATGTTACTATGCTTATATCTTGTAATGCCTTCCTAAATAGGGGCAAACTATAGACACCTAAAACTGGCCATCAATAACCCCCAATCAGGGTTTTGACTACTTTCTACTTAAAATGCATAATTTGGCCTAAAAATACTAAAATATGCTAAATGATTTGAAATTGACATATTCAAGTGCTGATTTTGTCCAAGATGTCTCTAAATGGGGCAATTTAATTTATGGGATAGCTAACTTTGATCAGATCACTTTGAGTTAAAATGTTATTTTTTACACCTGGGTGCTCTGGATTGCTCTTTCCTATCAAATATTATACACAAGATACATGCCTTTGTTATTTTTTATTTTTAAAATCCTAAATTGGAATATTATTCTAATGCATTTGATAGTGACTCCCAATTCCAATCCAGTCAAATTTTAGACCAATAACAAGGCATTTTGATCAACTTGAGTAATTTGTGCACAAAGTGCTTAATCATGCTTAAGAGTTAATTAACCCAAATCAAGGCCTAATAAAGAATTCCATGGAAACTTTTTGAATACTTATTTTTGGAAATGAATATTTAATATCTACATCATTAGGTGACCTCATTTTTTGGGAAGACATCCCTAGGCCATAAATGCCACAAATATCAAAATTTATGCCCTCCATGCCTCATCAATGCCTTCCATGATGCCCTCCATGCCTCTTAATTTAACCTTCTTAAAATGTCATGATAAGTATAATTAAAAACTTAATTCCAAAAATTTAATTAATCCTCAACCACACATCTCAATCTCAGGATGGATGGCTTGGGTTGATTCTAGACATTTGCAAAAATCTATAAATAGGAGGCCTTACCACATCATTTCTAAGACATGATTATGAAAGGTTATAATACAAAATTGATTAAAAATCTTCAATAAACTAGTGTTACCATGCCAAATTGATTCCAAGCCAAGCCAAATACACAAGGTGCCAAAGAGAGATGGAGGTAGCCAAGCTTCCATTGATGAGGACTTCATGAGCACAAACCGAGCAAGCCACTACAACAAGCATTTTGGAGCATCCAAGGAGGGTAAAAGAGGATTTATTTTTCATTTTATTTGTGTGTTTTATTCATTTTTTTTAACTAAGCTCTCCCTTGTGTCTAGGCCTAGAGATGTTATGCTAGTTAGTGTGTTTCTTTCATTTTATTTTCATTTTGAAACTAATACAATACTAACCATCCTCTCTTGAGTCAAATGCCTAGATGCACAAGTGGTATGTAAAAAGATCAAAATATGTGGCTAAAATATAACACCTAAATTTTTATAATATATAGATGGGAATTTCAAGAGTGTCAAGTTGTCCATTATTCATAAAACACCACTCAGTATAGGAAGGACCTAATTTAAGAATTGGCCTCAATTATCTAAGTCTTTCTACCATCCTTAAATTTAAAATTAGCAGAGTTTAGATGTTGGAATCTTATAGGTAAGGTTGAAATTTTATTAAATAACCTCCAAGGATTAATCATATCCCATTACTCTCATAAAGGATATGATCATGATTGGATATTCCTTGATAATGACGATTCTCAAGTATATAGCAAAATGTAGGATACATGTAAGATTAACATCAGATCCCATATATTATTGATTTGATTCATCATTATAAAAATTATAAATTATAAATATATCAAATGATTTATTTTCATATATCAAATATAGTAATACATGTTCTAAATTTTTGATGTGATATACGTCATTTTGGAGAAGAGCATCCAAATTGGAGGAGTTTATATGAAATTATTTGTGTTTAAGTATTATGTCTATTTTGAGTATTAAGGGAGTTCAAGTTACAACCAAGACCTAATATGAATTCATGAGGAGTGGGTATTATTGAATCTATAATTCCTCGTTCATCTCACCCTAACCCACAACCTTTATATCACATAGTCTTTTCACAAATGTACTTTTTTCATATTGCTCTAAAATGTTAGGAGATGGATCACTAAATTATTTTTGTTGATAACACATAGGCTACTTAGCTTAATTTTTTTGGGTATAAATATGTTGTTCATTTAATGTTTTGATGTACAAAGTGTGAATGTCTTCACTAAACACACCTAGTGTGAAATCTAACCATTTAGGTGTTCATCTATGGTACCAATGTGGTAATAATCATCTTGAATGGCCACAACTTTTGTAGCTTCATTAGAATAGTCCAAATCATAAGTATAAATTTTATGCAAGAATAAAATTTTGAGGAATATTATTCTTTTTTGGGTGTAATTTGGATGTATTATGATGAATCCCTTAAGTTATACTTATTTCTAATGTTTAAAAGGCACATATCTGCTAAATCCATGTGAATGAAACCTTTATGTACAAAATTCAAACATCTATATAATGGAGAGGGTATAGAGTTTATTGATAGGTTGTACCTAAATTCATTTTATATAACTTGAAATTTTGTATCTAAATTTTTGGGTCCCACACCTATATCTAGTACAATTATTTTTATGGGACTTTGTGATTGATTATCAAATCCTTTAGTTATTATGTTTGTTGATGATAGATATATTTAATCTAACCATTTTGCCTTGAGTAAAGTTTCACTACAAATTTTTAGTCTTTATTTATTATCTTTGATGACCCTCTTGATTCCCAAATAATTGATTCTAGCTTAAATATATAAAGGTAGGTTTTGATCAATGGTATATCTAGATAGTAAATCTTCTAGGTCAAAGTATATGAGGTGATTGTTATGTTGTAATGTTTTGATAAGAGAGGTAAATTAAGTTAGTATTATATGTCAAGGTATAATTACACAAATCATCCATTAAATGCCTTTGAAAACCATTGTTTTTAAAGTAGTTCAAGTATATAAATCTTAGTTTGTGTGTTTTTCAATTGCTCCACTAGGTCATATGGTTTGTTAATACAAATCATAGAATTAGGAGATGGAGGATTGGATTTGTTTTTATTTACTTAATTATCTTAACTAGTTGGTGAAATAATAGCAATACCATGTGTTCTACCTATGTGAGTTGTTACTACATTAATGTGATAGTGGGTCATCATACATTCAATGATAAAGGGAGCCTTACTAGCAAAAAAAACATAAAGATTATAAAATTTTAAGGTATTATGACATATATCATTGTAAACAACCTTATTATGATTCACTTTATAGGTTAATAAGGAATGATAAATGTGTGTAATCCTATGTAAGCATGTGCATACCATCCATAAAAATAAATCAATGATAATGTAATTATAAGATGCCACACATATATTCGTTGAGTTTATAAAATATGAATTTAAAATAACCAAGATGTATGAACTCTAAACTTTATCATAAATCATTGGGACTAACTTAAGTCATTATTTTTCATAGTCCTTAAGGTCTAAAGTGTAAGAATCACCTTTTAGGGATTAACTTGAAAGTTGAAAGTGATGTTATGCTAGGTATGGTTTAGTCATGAGCTAGGGTAAACATGTAGATCTGAAAATTAGATATAAAAATCCAAAAATAATCCATGATACCTTATGAGATATGAGGGTTTGTAAAAACATAAGTTGTATAAACACAAGATTCAATGCTCAACATTTATGTTTACCCTATTTCAAGTTTTATGAAAAATAAGGATAAATAATTGCACTACTGAATATATCTAATCATATACAACATTAAATTACATAAATGAAATATACATTAGTGAAAAAATTAGGTTCATGTCTAAAGTGAAATTTAAAATGAAAAAAATAATATAAAGAATATTAAATGAGCTAAAATGATCGAACCTTGACTATTTCTATAAATTTGAACTTGGAATATGTTGATGAAGTTTAACTTCCTCCTAGTTTGAAATCCGAGACTCATGGGATACTTGTAACTTTATACAAGTTTGGCATGGGTAGACTTATTTTTGGTTAGATTCACACAGTAAAGTTCCTCTTTTTACAAGTATGACTTAGGAATAGTTTTTATTAGGAAGATTTACACACTGAGTCTATCTATGTCTACCAAGTCTTACTAGTGCAAGGTTTTAGGAACCATGTTATTTATGTATGCTTAATTTTTGTGTTACACCTTTATGTATGTTCACTTTCCTATTTCACTAGAAATAATTAAAACATTTATCTTTTTCCTTTTTGTCCTAGCTTGGCACAATGATATGTCAATATGAAAGAGATATAGGGAAGAAGTATTTGGGTTTATAAACCAAAAAAGTGGACTTACAGGTTACATATCCATAATTTTGGAATCAAACCCATTATATTTCATTTAATGTGTAGATGATGTGTTTGATGTAGGGATTCATCCACCTATCCCTAGGTGGAGATGCAAATAGATTTTGATTAGGCCTTATTTTGGTATAAGATACAATGATGTGACACATGTATTTATTTAGAAATAAGTCCTTATTAGGTGTGCACATAATCAAAATGAAACTAGATGTAATCTTTGTGTGGATCTCCTTATGATGATTCATATATGTATCTTTTAATTAAAATACTAATAGACTATTAGTATATAAGTTTAGCATGACTTTAATTAAAGACTAATTGGCACATAAAATATTACCAAAATAATTAAAAAAATTAAAAATTGAATCTAAACATCAAAAATATGTAAAGATAGGAATAAGATTCCAAAATAACCTCTTAGGTGTTCATCTATACCAAGGTGGTAATCATCATCTTAAAAAGGCCCCAATGTTTGTAGCTTCCCTATGTATACACAATATTTTCAAACTTTATCAATTATTGATGATCTTTATCTTATAAGAACCCATTGAGTCTCAATATCTCTGAGTTCACACCCTAAGGGGTGGACTGAGAAAGGGGTGGG
Source organism: Torreya grandis (assembly GCA_037957365.1). Taxonomy (NCBI): domain Eukaryota; kingdom Viridiplantae; phylum Streptophyta; class Pinopsida; order Cupressales; family Taxaceae; genus Torreya; species Torreya grandis. Next base: position 2,257,184 of record JARHVA010000124.1, read on the forward strand.
AAGACTATTAGTGCTTCACAGGATTATTGTCCTTTTTTACCACTTGTTATCTACACACTTATCTCATAAAAACCATTCTCTTAAGCTTTGCCTCCTATTTTTCACCCTCCTCTAGAATTTTACCATCTTCATTATCTCTTTCCCTAATTTAAACCCCTTTTTCATATTTTACATGACATAGTTGGCCACATCAACCGTGTATTGTTATTTACAAAGCTTACTAGGAACTAGGTCGGCCCATGGCCGACATAGTTCACAACCTAGTTAGCTTTTGCCAATTTCAATACTAGGTCAACCTTATTGGCCTAAAATTTTGGAAGAGTTTAGTGTTATATCCACCTATATAAAAACATTAATTTCCATTATTTTAATAGAAGATAATAAGAAGTAAGATATATTGCACATCTACTTATCCACCATTTTACTTGAGGAGTACGCATAGGGTTTCATACTTTATTTGGAGATATGGATCTTATCTTATGGAGAATTCTTTTATATGCATTGATAGGTTGTGTATTGTTAGGAATTAGGAGCACAATTGATTACCTTGTATAAGCAACTAAACATGGAATTAAACCAGAATTAATATGTAACTAGAATTCAGAAATAACACAGAATATGAGAGACAATACAATCTTGTATTAACACTCTTTCAAAAGGAAATACAATGAATAAATTACACTCTTCCCACACCTCTTGGGCATACCAGTAATTCTCCCTCAAGAGTTCTCTCTCACACAACCAATTACAACCAAAACTCAAATACAGAGTTGTACCCTCCACCAGTCAGTAACAATACTGCCAGTACCAAGTACTCAAAGTACTCCAAGTAGATCTCCCTAATATTGCACACTTGAAAATCAACTGATATTACTTACCATGTATATCTCCCTTGATCTTGCACAGCCTATAGATCAACTGATCTTATAATTGGAAGGATCTCTTCCTTGTCCTTGATTACAATACAGCCCCATGGGTCTCTTAAATAGATCCCATGCAAACAATAATTAGACTTCCTAATTACAATGATTAGAAATGCAGACTCAAGACTAAAATTAGTCTTTTACATGCAAACTAACTGTCCATCTAAAATTAGACCAGTTCTAGAAGCACATGCGAACGCATGCACAGACAGGTTGCCGACATCGGTTCTTGTCTGATCGATGCCTGCTGACTTCTAACCAATGTTGGTTATTGCATACACTAGATATGACTGATGTCAATTGATCAGACCAATGTTGGTTGCTCTGAACTCAACAACCTCCTCCATTTACATTAGTGAAGCTTTTAGATCCAGATCTTAACAATCTCCCACTTGGAGATAAACAGCTGCACCTATACCTATACCTGTACATCATCTAATTTTATTTTCTGGCTTGTATCCCTCTTCAAGTTCAATCTTGAAGACCAACCACCACATATCCTATGGTGCTACTCATGTCATCCAAGTAACCTGCCATATTCGAATCTACATATCCATGTAGAGAAGTGCTTGACCCTGCATAGCATGTTAACCTGCTGCTGGTCCCTCTCAGATATCTAAGAATCCACTGAACTGCTTTCCAGTGCTCCTTTCTTGAATTGGCAACAAACTTGCTGATAACTCCCACTTCTTGGGTAATATCAGGTCTAGTACATGCCATGCACTCAACCTCATTATGTGATTTGGGACACTGTTCTGTGCACTGTCCATCCATAGGTGTGCTAACCAGTTCTGCATCTTGCATATTGAACCTCTCCACTACCTTATTCACATAATCATCCTGAGACAACATCAACCTATGATCTTCCCTGTCTCTAGAAATACTCATGCCAAAGAATTTATTTACTACTTCCAAATCCTTCATGGCACACCTCTGAACTAACTTTACCTTTAGCTCAGTAATCTCATGCATGTGTGACCCTACAATAATCATATACACTACATACAGTAACAAGATAATGTAGCTAATATTATCCAACCTGGTAAAGTAAACACAATGGTTACATCAACATTGACTAAAGCCATGCTTTGTCATACACCTATCAAACCTTGAACACCATTGTCCTACAGCCTACTCAAGACCATATAACCTAGCCTTCTATCTCATGTGTTCATTCTCTCCTTTCTTTAATCTAGGAATCCATTTGTCTTTCAGTGCTTTCATTCTAGCTGGCAACTCTACCAAATCTCCCATTTGGTTCTTTTCCAAGGAATCAATTTCTTCATTCATGCCATGCTCCCACTATTTCCTAGATTCTACCTGCATTGCCTCTTCAAAATTTCTTGGTTCTTGACCATCAGTGAGCAGTAAGTAGTATAAAGAAGGGGAATGACAAATTTGAGGCTTACTTACCCTTTCAATCCTCCTCATGGGCATTTCAGACTCTTTGACAGCTTGTTGTCTACCCAAAATCCATTCTCTGACCGACCTTAGTCTGCACCTGACCGATGTCGATTCCACCTAATCACCGACATCGATTCCCTAACCAACGTCAGTGTCCACCTACCCAACACCATTGACTCTGGTTTGCACATGACCAATGTCAATACCTACCTATTCAATGTTAGTTCCACCTGATCGACGTTGATAACTGTGTTTTCCTGTGAGTGATGACTTTTTACTCGTGAGCTCACTTTGGATCATAACCTTGTCCAAACTACCCTACTCAAAATTATTCAACCCCTTGAGCTGATCTCTATCCAACATCTTCTCCTTAAAAACCAAGGCTTTCTTGTTCTTGTCAAAAACATAAATTTCCTCTTTATGCAATAAACCTGATCCTTTCTTATAGCATGAGTTTCAAGAAACCTCACTTTCTTCTGTTGCTTACAAAAATCTTGATCTATGCTTTCTGAATCTGAACTCTTACCTTTTGACTCAAGAACATGCATCCCCTTCTTACTCATGTGACCAAGCCTATAGAGCCACATCTTCGCATCTACATCTAAAGTAGATAAACCAATAGGAGAATCAGTAATACAAGTAGATAGATAAAGAGTACCTACTTTCTTACCTCTCGCTAAAATAAGTGCACCCTTGGAAACTTTCCAAGATTCCGCTATGAGAGTTACTATGCATCTCTCATCACCCAACTTTCCTACAAAAATCAAATTCCGCTTCAGGACTAGGACATGCATGACCTCCTTCAACACCCATGTGTTGCCCGTCTACAATTTTAGCTGCACTTTCCCTTTGCCAACCATTTGACAAGGCTTACCATCCCCTAAATAAATATTTCCAAAGTCTCCTTGGACATAATCATGGAAAAAATCTCTATTTGGGGTTGCATGGAAAGAGGCACCAGAATCTAAAACCCAAGATTCCACTTTATCCAAGGAACATACAAGAGAATCCTATGCAACAATACCTGCAACATCTACTTCTTCATTTCCTTCATGTTGATCTTCTACCAACCAACAATTTTTCTTTACATGCCCTTTCTTTCCACAATTCTAGCAAATTTTACTGCCATACCTGGATCTGGATCTCCTGCCTATCTTTGACCTTGATTTCCCTTGATCGACCTTCTCTCTTTGCTTTCCCCTACTTTCAACACTTAAAGCATTCCCTGATGATTCCCCTGTGCTTTTCCTGCAAAATTTTTCATTCAAGATTACACGAACAACATCATCAACTTTCAAGATATTTGAAGCAGATGCAGTATTACTAACTGCCATTACCAAACTATCCCAACTTTTAGGTAATGAGCATAAGATTAAGAGTGCCTTAATTTCATCATCAAAAGCTATATTGACTGAAATTAATTGATTTACTAATCCATGGAAATCACTAAGACGACTATGTATCGATCCACCTTCCAGCATTTGTAAATTAAATAATTGCTTCATAAGAAATACCTTATTCAAAGCTGAGGGTTTTTCATATAAATTTGCCAAAGATTCCATTAAATCTACCATTGTCTTAGCCTATGATAAGCTGGAAATCACAGACGATGCTAAGCTCAACCTTATAGATCCCAGAGCGTTCTGATCAAGAACATTCCATTCTTCATCTTTCATATCTGTGGGCTTGCATGCAACCCCACCCAATGGTAAGTACAAATCTTTTTGATATAGATAATCTTTTATCTGCATCCTCCATAATTGATAATTCTTTCCATTGAATTTCTCCATTCTTAGCTTACTTTCTTCTGCCATTGCTTTACTCCCACTCAATCAGAAACCCCTGAGAGTGACCTATAATCAAACACTAACCTACTCTAAACCAGGCTCTAATAAACATGCAACCTCACTCTGATACCACTTTGATAGGTTCTGGAAGGGCATGCAAATGCATGCACACACAGGTTTCCGACATCGATTCCTATCTGACCGATGCCCGCTGACTTCTAACCAATGTCGGTTACTGCGTACACTGGATATGACCGACCTCGGTTGCTCTGACACTCAGCAACCTCCTCCATTTGCATCAGTGAAGCTTTTAGCTCCACATCTTAACATGTATCCTAGAGATGATTTATCCTTGTCATCATTACATACCACACTAACCTCTTACAAAACACCTTGGCCAAGGGAGAGATTGAGGCTCGATGGGTTCATCTTTAAAGGTAAGTATTCCTAACTTTGTTCCTCCTTTGTAAGAGTAGATAGATATGTATTTGCACTTATCTTTCATGCATTAGGATTACATATACATTGATGTGAGTATATGTCTTTTATGCATGTTTACTTTTTATTTTATTACCCCCACTTTGTGCCACAAGCTTTGGTGATCATTAGATTAGATTTTGCTTTAATTATTATTAGTATAGTGAATATGAAAACATAGGACCTAGTTAGGGTTATTGCATAGTTTTTCTTGACTAGAGGGTTTGTAACCCTCCCTAGTGATATTATTATGGTAAGAGATCCCTTAGCTAGTTCTAGAGGATTCATATTGGTCATGACCCCAATTAACTAATGTATCCCTAATCAAAAATGTAAGTAGGATTTATCTTCTCCAAGTTACAATTGATTTGTATTTTTTTTGCCTTTCACATTGCACACATTTTGGTGAACCTAAAGTGAATATAAGCCTTGTAGGTTTTATTTCATGCTTTCATTTCTATCATTTTATTACGTTTATATATTTGTGATACTATGTCAAAGCAGCTGGTTTAGTTCTAACTTTTGTTCATAAGTTTAACACATAGTCATATAAAAATGACTATTCTTTTTATGTAAGTCTTCATCAAATATAGGTTACTAGGTTAGATAGATCAACATAGTACTCTTCTTCAATCCTAGATATAAACTATGTTGAATAGGTCAACTTAGTCCTTTAGTCAGCAGCTAAATTAACAAACTAGGTCAAACAAGTCAACTTAGTCTCATAATTAGCATTTATATCAACAAACTAAGTCAAATAAGCTAACTTAGTCTCTCAGTCAGCATCCAAATCAAAAAATTAATTTGAACAGATTGACTTAGTCATCTTATCTTGCTTCAACACATAGGGTTTTGTCAAACTAAGTCAAACTAATCAACTTGGTTTGAAAATTTTGAAAGTAGTATTCAAGGTACTTTAGTAGAAAATTTGTAGTCCTAATCATCTTCTAACCAACCAAGGTTCCTATCTTTCTCTCTCTATTAATTCATTACTTCATTATAGTTTTATTTTGTGAAAGTTTACAATCTTTAAAACTATAACCCTATAGTAAACTAAGTCAACCTAGTTAACTTAGTTCTATAGTATGTATTCTATTTAAAATATCGAGTTGACCTAGTCGACTTTGATCTTAAAGACTCTTGCTTGCACATAGCAATAGTGATCTATTCAACTCTATTCTATACTTTTTCATATAGTGTCATCTTAACTGACTCTATACCATTCTTAATTTGGGAATTAGAAACTATTTATCTAGTAATTAATTCACACTTTCATTTTTAGTTGTTTGCATTCTTAGAGTAGCTCACATAGTCTAATTATGTGGTTTTTCAAATTAATTTTTAGTTACAATTGAGGGGGTAGACCCCAATGCCAATCCAATACCATTACCAATATAGATCCCTTTTAGACTATACATCCTGAAACAATCCATAGATTACTTTCTAGCTCCCTATTTTCAACCAACTTCCCTATCACACTCAAAATAATACTTTTAATAATCTAATAACACATAAGATGACCACTTAGTTAGCATTTATTTTTCAATTAACTACATGATATCTGATCATTGTGTGTTTTATTTAAAAAACTTACATTAGCCAATATTGGTGTAAGGTTTTGTGCTATGTACCCCAATTGGATCACTCATATTAATTCAGTTATTTGTGTGTTTGCTTCCATTTCTTGTTTCAATTATATTTTAAAAAAATTCCCTATTTTATCACACTATCATTTTTTTTAGTATAGTCTCTTATAGACTAGGTTTTCCCCTATCTATAATAAAGAGTCAAGATGTATAACTTTATATCATTTTTTTCCATTCAGGTTATAGTATTAAGATGACCCAGGTGACCCTGTATCCTTACCATCTCAATTTCCTACCCTATCTGCAATACAAAGTCAACCTATATGACTATGTGTTCTTTTTTTCTAGTTAGGTTACCATACTAAGATGACCTGATCAACCTTGTATCCTTACCAACTTAGTTTCCTACCCTATCTATAGTATAGAGTCAACTTGTGTAGCTTTGTGCTCTTTTTTATTAGTCAGTTTACAATACTAAGTCAACCTAGTCGACATTAGATCCTTATCATGATCAGTTCCATACTTTATTTGTAGTACTAAGTCAACTTGATTGACCCTATACTCTTATCTTCCTCTTGGATTACAAAACATAGTTGACCTATCCAACTTTGTATCCTTCTTATCCCTTTGTTTTTACATCAGCTTCATCTTCCTTAATCTTTCTCCCTCATCATGAACTTCTTATTTTAGTATAACACTAATTTAAATTAAATAGATATGATGAGATTTACCTACCCTAATAGGTTCTCCCATAAGTAGCTTTTGGCTCCTACCCTAAATGAAAGTAATGTGCATGTAGCCACTCACACTACAAACTATGGGACCCCTCCTCATTCCTCTTCAATTTGTAACCCTCTCTTCTCATTTGAAGATCAACCTGAATTAGATTATAACCCAAAAATGTTCTTATTCATCAATGAATTTCCTCAACATCGATGAAAATATCCTTATATTATTTACCAACTCATGATAAGTGGTCAAATTGATGAGACCCATTCACCTTCCCCTACATTTTCACACAGATTTGGGGACACTAGTTTCCTTGATTCTAAACCTCTTCCCTCTCTTTTGACACCTTATCATATTATCAAATCTTCTACTTTGATTTCCTCCACATCCATGCCTAGTATATCTACTAACATGGTTGGTTCTACATCTAGTAGGCTTCTTTCAAGACTTGCTCTTCTCAATTATTCCACTAGTGCATCATTTTCTACCCATGGTAATCATGCCTCTAGTGCCACTTATTCTCATCCCTCTACTAGTCCATATTTTATGACATAAAAAAATCATTCTACTAGTGCCTCACTTACAATTAATTATTCTCAAGCTAATACTAACACCCATAGTGGTATGCAAGCCACTACTACCAATTCCAATACTTCACACAATACCAATAATACTACTAAAACCCATCAAATTATATTTCAATCTATTAATCAAATGAATGCTTTCCAAACTAAAAATCCTAACCAAATGATTCAATTGCAAAATCATCTTATCCATCTTTAGAATCACCCTCAATAAGTTTCATGGGGAATGCATAACCAAAATTATCCCCCACCTCCTCTTCATAATTCCCATGGTGATCTTATCCCGTAACCTCCACTTGTTAACAAAATCATCAATCACCTTCAAAATGAGCCTCTTACACCTCAAATTACTAATATCGATATAGGAGTCATCACCCCTACTATTAGTTACAATGGGTCAACCGATCCTACTCTCCACGTAAAAAAAATTAAAAATCTATACAAAGATTAGGTCAAGTTAAATATTTTTACCACTACCAAGCTATAAACAAAAAATCTCATAGATGATGATTTATATTTGTATAAACAACTCAAATCTCATTCCATCATTAGTTTATAATATTTAGTCAATGCTCTAGTTCAAGAGTTTCAAATTAGTAATCTCCTTGATAATACCTTGGCCCATTTTATCAAATATAAGCAATTTGAGATCGAAACTACATAAGCTTTCATCAAATTGTGGAAGACCTCGTCGAACAAATATGAACATATTATGGTAGATGATAACTTATTTCATTTGTTTACTAATTCTCTTTATCCAAAATTGTAATATTGGGAATGGACTCTCTCACCATGAAGTTTGCAAGAGTTCATTGACCAAGCAAAATTCTAAGATTTCCTCATGCATAAATTTAAGTCATCCTAACCTTCTTTGGGTACTTGTATTTTAATAAAAAATAAAAATCATGATGCTAATAATGATGGTGTCACCAACTCTTATGATACCATTCATACTATTCAAGCTCTTATTCCCAACCAGGTTTTGGAACAAGCTTCCCCTCCCAACCACATCACTAATCCTCATTTATCTTCAACAAATAACATCAATATTCATAAAATTTTATTCTTACCAAATTTATAAAATTATTTACCAAGGCCTCTTATATGAGAACTTGATCCCACTCGTCCCATGAAATCCTAGTATGATTTGAATTAAAAAAATTGGTTTCATGCTAGTTGGGGTCATTCTCATGAGACTTGTAGGCAACTTCATGATTTATCTATAGATTTCCTTCTTGATCCCAATTTTGACCATAATTCTATAATTCACAAATTTCAACAAACCTATAAAATGTCCTTCAAAGCACATGAAACATAAATTAAATCTCAAGATTTGAACTAGGTTAATGCTCATATGGCCATCTATAAATATCCTCTTCCAAATCACCAAGATAATTAAAACAAGCATACTCTTTATACTAACAATTTTGATAGTCTTATAGACCTAACTCTAGAATAGAACATGGTCAATATGACTAATATGTGAAGGTTGGTTCCTTCATTGATCCTCATCCCATACACACTCCTCAATTATCTCACACTTTTCATGTCATCCAAGACTCTTCCCCAACTAACTTAATAGAGTTTGGAAAATAAGACCTTATATCTTTTTATGAACCAATTCTAACACCTCCCTTAAATAACACTTATCATACCATTTCTACCACTCCTCCAACCTATTTACCCATCACCAATGATACCCAAACTTCTATTAACACTTATTTCAATCTATCTCAAATCAAACCTAAATCAACTACCTTATCTTCTCAAAACAGTCAACAAACTTATCCTCCAATTAAACCTTCCACATTGTCAGGAACCTAGAACAATAAACATGCTCCGATGCCTACTTAATCAGGATCTTGCTCTACCAATAGAGCACATATGATTACTTCTTGTATTAGCAACTAAACACGGAATTTAACTAGAATCAATAAGTAACTAGAAATATGAAACAACACAGGAATTGACAGACAATACACAATTGTATTAATAATCACTTAGAAGAATATATAATAAAGAAGATGCCACTTCTTCCACCTCAAAGGTTCGCCACACCTCAAGACCTTCTTCCCTCTCTCTCTTGGTCATAACAATCAACTCTAATACAGAATTGATGTTCACCTCTCCAACCAGTCAATAACACGCTGCCAGTACACCAAGTACACAACCATACTCCAAGTAGATCTCCTACTCTCTGCTGCTACTTGCAAATCACTAGACCTTACTCACCATTGTAGATCTCCTATAGAAATTCATGCACACATGCTGACCAAGATCATACACATACGAAGAACCCTGTTGATTCTCCAAACCAGTACCCACCTTGGTACTATGGCACTAGGAGGAACACACCATTGCTCTCTTCTCTCTGAAGGAGCTTATTGCTCTCTTACTCACTAGCTACAAGTTTTACAATACAACCCATGAGTCCATATATAGATCTCATGCTTACAATAATTAGACTAACCTAATTACAATAATTAGACATGCAACTCAAGACCAAAAATAGCCTTTGCATGCAAACACTCGGTTTAACGAACTAACTATCCATGGAACAAGCAGTTCTAGAAATGCCACAGGCGACCGACATCGGTCCATGTCTGCCTGGAGGTGACCAACGTCAGTCGACATTCTATCAATGTCAGTTTCCTTCCTGTCCACCCTGTCGTCATCGGTTGCCTTGTGCACTGCACTCTGTCGACGCCGGTCTCCCTGGAACTCAGCAACCTCCTCCCTGTTTGCACCAGTTGAAGCTTTTAGCTCCACATCCTAACAATCTCCCACTTGGAGATAAATAGTTGCAACTATACCTGTATCTATACACTATCTAATTTGTACCCTAGCTTGTATCCCTCTTTAAGATCAATCCTGAAGACTAACCACCACACCCTGTGATGCTCTAACCTTTGTGCCTTTATCATCCAAGTACCCTATCGCATCCGCATCTACAAACCTATGTAGAAAATAACTTGACCCTACATAGCGTGTCGACCTGCCACTGATCCCTATAAGAATCCACTAAACTGCCCTTTAGTACCTCTTCCTCGAATTGGCTCCATACTTTCTGACAACTCCCACTGCTTTGGGAAAACTTAGGTCTACACTAGACCTCATGTGATTTTGAACCCTGTTCAAAGCTAAGCTTGAACTGTCCAGCGCTTGGTGTGCTTTCTGATTCTGCATCCTACATCATGAACCCTGCCAACACCATCTTCACATCAGCTCCCACTGGAGATAAAATCTCCATGTCTCTTATGCCAAAGAATTTCGTTGCTCCAAATTCTTCATGACACACCTCTAAAATAACCTTACCTTTAGCTCAGTAAAACCCTGTATCTCTGAACCTATAACTAGTATACCATTCACATACAATAACTGGATAATGTCGTGACTCATCATCCACCTAGTAAGACAAAACCACAATAGTTACATTGACATTGACTGAAGCCATGCTTAGTCATCCACCTGTCAAAACCTATACCACTATCTTGCAGCTTCCTCAAGACCATATGCCTTGGCCTTCCATCTCACATATCCATCCACTCTCTTCTTTAACTTGGGAATCCATTCTATCTCTCAGTGCTTACTTCCAGCTGACAACTCTACCAACAAATACATGTTTGGTTCTTCTCCAAGGACTCACACTCCTCATCCATGCCAAGCTCCCACTGTATCTGGATTCTACCTACATTGCCTCTTCGCATCTTTTTGGTTCTTGACCATCAATAAACAATATAAAGGTGAACAATGAATATGAGGTTCACTTACCCTTTCTAACCTCGATATGAGCATTTGAGACCTATTGACAGCTTGTTATCTGCCCACCATCTATACCAGTGACCGATCTCAGCCATCCCCCAGTCTGCTCCCGATCGATGTCAGCTCCCTATACTAACCCTGACTGTCGACGTCATTTCCCTGGCTGATGTTGGTGTTCTTTCTGTCGACGTCGGTTCCTTCATGACTGACATTAGTCTTCCTTCTACTGACGTCATTTACTGTCTGATCAACACCGGTACTTGTGTTCATCTGTGAGTGATAACTTTTTACCCGTGAGCTCTCCATGGATCAAAACCTTGATCAAATCAACCCTACTCTGCTCAGAATAATTCAGTTCCCTCACTTGATCTCTGTCTATCATCTCCTCCATGAACACCAAGGATTTTGAGTTCTTTAGCTTGTCAAAGACATCTGACTTTCACTTCAAAACCTGCATTCCCCTCCTACATATGTGACCAAGCCTATGAAGCCACATCTCTGCAACAGAAGGTGAATCAATAATATAAGTAGATAGATAAAGGATACCTACTTTCTTACCACCATCTAATTCAAGTGTATCCACTATGAGAATTACAGTGCATCTCTCATCACCCAAATTTCTTGAAGAAATTAGACTCATCTTCAAGACTGGTACCTGCATGACTTCCTTCAACCACTATGTGTCATCCGTCTGCAATTTCAGCTTCACTTCCCCTTCATCAATCATCTGACAAGGCTCTCCAACCCCTAAATAAATCTCTCCAAAGTCTCCAAAGACGTACCCATGAAAAGATGCTCTATTTTGGGCTGCATGGAAAGAGGCAAAAGAATCTACAAACAAAGATTCTACTTTATCCAAAACATCCTGTGCAACGTTACCTGCAACATATGCTTCTACACGCTGATCTTCTATCGACCAACAATCTTCTTTTCCCTGCTCTTTCTTTCCATCAATTAGACCATTCATGCTATTTAGTTTCTCCATTCGTAGCTTACTTTCTTCTGCCATTGCTATACTCCCACTCAATTTGAAACCCCTAAGAGTGACCTGTAATAAAAAACACTACCAAATCTAAACCACCTGTTAGTCAACCCAACCAAAAGCTCTGATACCACTGTTGGTATCAGCTCTTGAACCTATAACCAAGGCTCTGATACCACTTGTCAGGAACCTAGAACAATAAACATGCTCAAATGCCTACTTAGTCAAGATCTTGCTCTACCAATAGAGCACATATGATTACTTCTTGTATTAGCAACTAAACACAGAATTTAACCAGAATCAATAAGTAACTAGAAATATGAAACAACACAGGAATTGAGAGACAATACACAATTGTATTAATAATCACTCAGAGGAATATACAATAAAGAAGATGCCACTTCTTCTTCCACCTCAAAGGTTTGCCACACCTCAAGACCTTCTTCCCTCTCTCTCTTGGTCACAACAATCAACTCTAATACAGAATTGATGTTCACCTCTCCAACTAGTCAGTAACATGCTGCCAGTACACCAAGTACACAACCGTACTCCAAGTAGATCTCCTACTCTCTACTGCTACCTATAAATCACTAAACCTTACTCACCATTGTAGATCTCTTATAGAAAGTCATGCACACATGCTGACCAAGATCATACACATACGAAGAACCCTGCTGATTCTCCAAACCAGTACCCACCTTGGTACTGTGGCACTAGGAGGAATGCACCATTGCTCTCTTCTCTCTGAAGGAGCTTATTGCTTTCTTACTCACTAGCTACAAGTTTTACAATATAGCCCATGAGTCCATATATAGATCTCATGCTTACAATAATTAGACTAACGTAATTACAATAATTAGACACGCAACTCAAGACCAAAAATAGTCTTTACATGCAAATACTCGGTTCAACGAACTAACTGTCTGTGGAACAAGCAGTTCTAGAACTACCATAGGTGATCGACGTCGGTCCCTATCTACTTGGAGGTGACCGACGTCAGTTGACATTCTATCGATGTCAGTTTCCTTCCTGTCCACCCTACCGTCGTCGGTTGCCTTGTGCACTACACTCTGCCGACGCCGGTCTCCCTGGAACTCAGCAACCTCCTCCCTATTTGCACCAATTGAAGCTTTTAGATCCACATCCTAACACACATCTTATTAACAAAAATTCATATGCACCTAAACTCCTCCTTCTGAGGACCTCTTTCAACACTATGCACCTCTTTCCAATAGTCCTCTTATGGGTTATGATGAGTGGGATCTTATTATAGAGCTTACTAATATCCCATTTCTTGAAATTACATGGACCTCTTTGAGTCACTTTAATTATCTTAGACAACTCTTGCTTGAAAAAAACATCCCTCATCCTCTCCTAGTAGGATGTAAATCCACCTTATCCAAATTAGAAGATAGAATTTTAAAATAGTGCAAAGAGATTTCCATACACATTAATGAAATAATGGACACTTCTCTTTCATTCAAATTCCCCATTACTTCTATGATCCTCAATAAGATTCTGCTTCATGTGGATGATCCTCTTCTTTTTAATAATGTCAAAATTGGTGATATCCAAGTCAATTGTTCTTTGATTTATGAGGGTTTAGGCACTTGTGTTTCCTCTCTAAATTTTATCAAAACCCTTGGATTTTTTGAATGTAATCTTAAGTCCACATGCAACATGTGTCAAGGCTATGACTGAAGGTAAATGTCTCCCCTAGGTTGTGTGTGACTCCCTATCACCATTTCACCTATCACCATTCATGTGAAGGTGATGATATTCAACTTTTGTATATCCTATAACATTTTACTTGGTAGGCAATGGATGCATTGCATGAGATTAGTTGCCTTTTCTACTTGCCAATGTCATATTTCCTCACAATGGATCAATCTATAAGATTCAAGGTGACATTAACCCTTGGAATTTTGAAAAATTATAAGACCATAGTGTATTCAATATTCCCACCCTTGAACCCTTACCAAGCATTCCACTTCATGAATCTTAATGGTTTATCATTCATATCAACTCCACCCAAGTTTACAATGCTCACCCTGAATTCATCAAGAATATACCCCCTAACCTCCTAGATTATAATGATGATGAACTTGATAAGATCAAAATCAAGATTAAAACCTTGGATCTCTCACATCATCTTATTTCTTAGTGACCCCTTTCTTTGTGCAACCTCATTCCCATCAACCACCTAGTGATGATATACCAATTATCTTAATAAAGTCTCAGCACTCTATTCATCACACCACATCAGATGACAAGGTCATCCCTACCTACACCATTGATATTCATACACGTGAATATGATGATGGTTATAACTTAGATGATCCATTCTTAAGAGCTCTCATTTAAGCCCAAGATTCTAAAATTATTCCTTATCATTCCTCTTTTCTTCAATCTTTCTATATTTCTTATAGCATTCCATCCTATATCATTCCTAAATTTAGATTTTTTCTCTTCTTTACAAGGTAGATATGGTGTGTACACATACAATTTCTAAATAACCTCATAGGATTATGCTTATGGTGTTAGGTGTGGAGCCTGATTATCTTCTAGGATTAGAGGTTAAAAATTTGATGTTATTTTACCTAGGTTTTGGATCCCATTTTTTGTATCTACGATGGCATGGGGGGTTATAAGGGGGGATTAGAATTGCCTTGTAAAATTATAATTTTGTAATAAATCTAGGCCATTGATTAAAGGATTCTAGATATGACAGTAGAGGTTATGTTTATGAGGTTTTTTCCCTAAAATGTATTATTACATGGCTGAGATGAAATAGATGGTACACAAAGAGGAGGTAGAGAAGGTAGAGAGGTGTAACAAGTTTTGTTGCAAGATTTGTTTCTCCTTTGTATTTCTATAAATAATATATTGAATAAGCTTGATGGATGTAGACCATCTTGGGTGAACCATGGTAAATCTGGTGTCTCCTATTTTGTGCATGTTTATGATTATTTTTGTATGTTTGATTGATTCATTTCATAGTTTCTCTTGTATGTGATTTGGGGATAAATCTGTGTTTTATTTTATCCTAATATATGGATCCTAAAATGACTGGTCCATACAACTTTGCTCGATACCAAGATCCTTCTAGCTGACTTATCTCTGAGATGCTTGTAACTATCCTTCAGCTTTTATACATTCTGCCCCTCCCTTAGTTGAGCCTAGTTCAGATCTTATCCACACGCCCTCTCTAGCTAAGTCTCTTCCTATTTTTGATCTTATTACTCCTTCAATTGATCTTTGCCCAATCTGTCCACTATCCCCACCTTCCCTTGGTGATGGTTTTCTCCCTTTATTATAGCTTGTTCCTTTGCCCACCAAATGGGTTGATTAGCCATATTTTGATATTCATAAATTTGTTGAGAATTGGACTAAAGACTATTCATTACACTAGCCTTTCTCAGCCTCTACTTCTACTCTTTTTGTTAGTACACCTATAAAGTCTACTAACAAGCATATCTATTATTTCCATGACACAAATTACCATTCATTAACATATTGTCATAAGTTGTAAAACTATATAGACACCTTACATCCTACCACTCCTTAGACCATAAATAAGGCTATACATCCCCTGAAAGTATTACTTGAATATCTTCCCAAATATGGAGAGGTACATTGTCTTTAGCACCAATGTAGTACTCATCACATTGATCATTGTCTTATCCTTCAACAACATCTCAAGGATCACCTCATGACCATTCCTTCACCTATCACCCTTCCTCCCATAGGTTTCCCTCACAATAAGGTTCCCCCTTATTCACCCATGGATCTACCACATATGATCCTTTATATACCTACCATTTCCCTACTAGTGATTCCATCACCCATGGATCCTCCTCCATCTATGGTCCCTTCTCCATCAATGACTCCTTCACTCATGGCCTATTCTCCATTGGTGACCCCTTCATTTCCCATAGATTCCATTCCCATTCCTTCCCCTAACCATCCCTTTGCATGATATCTATCTTGAGCATGTTCTTTCAGGTGTTCCTACATTTTCCATTGAGGATATTCAACATGAAGTATTTTCTCAACTTTACCTGAAGATCTATGAGACTTTGGTTATAGTCTAAGTTTAAATTCATAGAGACTTTTTAGATATTAGGGATAATGTGGGTGGACAAATATATTAGTATTTATGAACACAATCATGGTGTTATTTCATTTCTTTATTCATTTTGATTGGATGTGTGCTCCAAATTTACATTAATCTATCTTATATCATTTGGCATTGTGTCAAATTCTTATTTATCTTACATGATGACTTTTGTCTCACGTTATATATTTCTTATGATGTCATTATTTTCCTTATGTTATCTTATGTATTTTTTTTCATGATTACTTCTTAATCATGAGTTCCTTGTTCTATGGTTACCTTGTTCTCTTTCATGATTGTTTGCTACCTTATATCTATAAACATAGATAATTATTATTGTGACTTGGTTATGCAAACCTTTCTCTCTTTAGTCATTCCTTATTTACCATGTGATCGATTATAAAATAATTCATCTCATTATAATCTCCTTTTACTAGTCCACCTTGGATCACCCCTTATTCCCCTTTATTACCTTTCTCAAAATAAGCATACACATGGTTGAGACTTGAGATAACATGTTGGTTCATAGTTAAGCCTAAGTGTTCTTGTCAATCATATCTTTGGATACTTAGCTTCCTTTAGCCTAATCCTAAATCTCATTCATGTATATCACTTTATCTCTCATGATTGGTCATTCCAAGTTTGTATGTAGGAGGAATCTTAAAATCCATAAACATTTAAAATCTAAATCATTTAACAAAAGGCAATGATCTAAAAGGCAACATTCAAAAAAATTCAAAAGTCAATTCACACTAAAAGACATGATTCTAAGAACACCTCATTTTTATAATCAAATCTAAAATTCCATAGTTTGCCTCATGATATATTAGAGGTCTTTTGGAGTGTAGTAGGCTAGTAGATTAGAAAAGGAGAATAAAAAAATATTTTAGTGCAACCTATATTCTCAATTAAGTACCCAATCTTCATAGTAGACTGATGATTCTGTAAGGGGTCTTGAGGAATGTGGAACATGTCATGGGAAGGTAGGTCAATTTTAATTTTACTTTTCAAAAAAAACAACATGAATTGATCTTATTACCAAAATTATTTTCCTACATAACTTCGTGGCTATAGTGAACAAGTATCCTTTGTAGATTGATCGTCATTAGTCACTTATTTTTTCCATGTATTTAGTGTGCCTCATGTCTCCTAAGGTCTTCTCATAATATTCATATGTTATGCTTCTTATATTCCCTCTTTCATTCCCTATAATTTTAATATTCTCCCTTTAGCAAAATTATTTTGTTCACTAATCGCTCCCCCTAGGGACTCCATTTATGAGTTGCATGTAAGACCTTGGAAAGGACCAAGCATTCCTCACAAATTATGAAATTTTCACATTACCATTCCAAACATCCCCTTTTACCATATTTTAACATTTTTCCACCTCATTAGTGTTTCCTTTGTGAGTTGTAGTGTAATACCATGGATAGGATCTAGCTTTCCTCACAAAATTTTCCAATACCCAAGTCATAACTAAATTACATGTGTCAAATATGAGATAAGATGTTATTGATTATGAGTTACACATCATTGACATACTTTCCATCTTGATTTATTATTTTCCATGCATACTTCATTAATCTTTCACTTTTATCTTCTTATTTTCTTATTTTATGTGAGAATCAAACCATTTTTCTTAAGTTTTTCATACTTGAATTAGTGTGTTTAATTTAGGACCATTTTGCCAATTTTTTTTTCTCTTTTATACTTCTCAACGTGATTTAGTATGATTAATTGAATTAATTGATTTGTTTTTCTACCATTGGTCTTTCACTTGATTTCCATTTTATTGCATTTTCATACTTCCCAACTTGATATAGTGTGATTTTACTTGTTTTAATTTGGTGCCAATATTTTTCATAGTTTAAAAACACTGTCATCTTGTTTACCACTTTTTGGTTTATTATAGTTAGTCATATTTTTTTATTACACATTTCCCATCATGAAATAGTGTGTAGTGCATTTATTTATGGCTACTTATACTTTTATAGGTCCCTTTTGCCTATTTTTTTAAACCATGCATGTGTACTACATAATTCCATAAAATAAAACACCCCACATATATTTCCCATAGCATATACAACAAAAGTAAAATACGTGTGCTAAAAATAAATATATAAATACATCAAAAACCACAACCAAAATATAACTCGTGATATTAACATCCAACTATCAAAATAATATATCTCTATATATATTATGTTTTTATACAAAATACACAAATACATCACTCTAGCTCTATGACTGGGCTCCATCATGCCTATCTCTTGAGCCACAGTCTATTAGGCATGTGCCTCTCCTAAACCCACCCCTATTTATGTCTACAATCTATTTGTGATCTAGGAATTTGACTCAAGAGAGGATGGTTAGTATGGTGTTAGTTCCAAAATGAAAATGAGATGAAATAAACACACTAATAACATAACATCTCTAGGCCTAGACACTAAGGAGAGATTAGTTAATAAACACAAATGACAAACACAACTAAAAATCAAGGAATAAAATACAAGAATTCCTTCACCTTTCATGGATGCTCTAAATTCCTTTGTAGTGGTGGCTTGCTCATCTTGTGCTCATGATGTCTTTAGCAATGGAAGCTTGGCCACCTCCATTTCTCTTTGGCACCTTTGGCTTTGGCTTGGATTGGCTTGGAATCAATTTGGCATGCTAACACTAGTTGCATGAATCTTTTGGAATCAATCTTGAATTATAAGTTTGCACAAATTAAGCTTAGAAATGATGTTGTGAGGCCTCTTATTTATAAATTTTTGGATTTTATCAAAATCAACCTCAACCATCCATCTCAAGATTGAGATTTGTGGTTGAGGATTAATTAAATTTTTGAAATTAAGTTTGTAATTATCCTCATCATGACATTAGAAGAAGTGGTAATTAAGAGGCATGGAGGGCATCATGGAAGGCATTGATGAGGCATGGAGGGCATGAATCTTGATATTTATGGAATTTATAGCCTAGGGATGTTTTTCCAAAAAGTGTTGTCACTTGATGATGCAGATATTTAATATTCATTTCCAAAACAAAGTATTCAACAAGTTTCCATGGAATTCTTGATTAGGCCTTGATTTGGGTTAATTATCTCTCAAACATGATTAAGAACTTTATGCACAAATTACTTAGATTGATCAGAATGCCTTGTTATTGGTCTTAAATTTAATTGGATTGGAATTGGAAGTCACTATCAAATGCATTGGATGTATATTCCCATTTAAGATGTTGCCAACAACAAATAATAAAGGCATGAGTCTTGTGTAAAATATTTGATAGGAAAGAGTAATCTAGAGCAAGTGGGTGCAAAATTCACATTTTGACTCAAAATGATCTGATCAAAGTTAGCTGGTCCATAAATTACATTGCCCCATTTAGTGATACCTTGGGCAAAAATAGAACTTGAATATGTCAGTTTCCCATCTTTAGCATGTTTTAGTGTTTTTAGTCCAAATTGTGTATTTTGGGTGGAAATTACTCAAAATCCTAGTTGGATGTTATCAGTGGCTAGTTTTAGGTGTCTACACTATCTCTACATGTTTGTAGATATGTTACAGCCTCCCCCATTAGTCTAAACTAGCCTTTCTAATCTAGGACAGATGGTACCACATGATCATCTAATGTGGTGGGGTTGTATGGTACCAACACTCTATCCAAAATGTCATGGTGTACTACCATGACTAAGGACCCCTATCTAGTCTCCTTTATCATAGGGTCTATAAAGACCAAAACCCAAATAGATATTAGATCATATAGACATCTCAAATCTATTTATCTACAATCATATACAACTAGTATTCTATCTCAGAGACTAACAAATCTAACATTTCTTACCTTCCCAGTGTCACCAACCACCATCTCCCTTTTTGCTCATCAATGTGCATGGTCTCTCTATCAGCCTATCCCTTGAGTACCTCATTCATGGGTTACCTCCCTATCATAGTAAATCTAAGAGTCACCACATGTGCATGCCTCGATCCTCTCCTCAGTGGTGCTTCTATCAACCAACTCTACCCTAGGCTAACTATCAAGTTATCCCATATGACCACTCTCATCTATGATCAATCCCCCTACTATAATCTCCATTGGTGGTGTACCTAATGTGGTTGTTTTTCCTCCTATTTTGGTTCTTATTGTGGTACCTACTTTACTCCTACATCCACATCTATGCCCTCTCCTCTTCTGGATACCAGTTTTCATGCTTAACCAATTTATAGTCTCACATGCCATGGTCTAATATCTAGTCTCTCAAATATATATCCTTCTCTTATCCCCCCCAAATATCTCACATGTAGTGCCCAAAACATAGCAACTACTATAAGAGTCAGTAGGTGTGGGAGTCCAAACTATCTTAGCAAGCATGCCACTGGTTATGGCTCTACCCACTAGGTATAGTGGCCTATGATCTTCTCTCAATCCAACACCGATACCATGATCAACCTACTCATCCAAATCATAACAATATGTGCATAAGGCTACCACATGATCTCTCTTCATGTGATTGTCTACAATGTTATCACATAGGGCACAACCTATGCTACCTAGTCCTATCTCCATCTAGCAACCTAAGGTAGCATAACATCAACCACATGGGTCAACCTAAAGCAACCTATCATTTACCACATGGGACAACCCAACTATCCAATATATCAAAAACCTCTCATATATCCATCTACTCAGT
Source organism: Torreya grandis (assembly GCA_037957365.1). Classification (NCBI taxonomy): domain Eukaryota; kingdom Viridiplantae; phylum Streptophyta; class Pinopsida; order Cupressales; family Taxaceae; genus Torreya; species Torreya grandis. The sequence goes on from JARHVA010000124.1 coordinate 2,278,225, forward strand.
AACATTACTAGTCGCATGGTCTTCCTCCCTTTAGAAAACATCCCATACATATCATGCATGAGCTAGACATAGATAGTAGACATAAAATCATAGAGTTCTCATTAATCCAAATATACTAACACAAGTATATAATGTATAGCCATACCCTACTATTTGACTTGTGACATAGCACCTGTACTATCACAAGTCCTATCATAGCCTTCTAGATATTTAGAATCTATGCAATATAAACATCAAATAAGTTCACCCTCATCCCTAAGTATACCTTCTCTAATCTGATTTCCCACCTATCTAGTGCTCATCTATCATTTAGATCATCCCATGACCCTATCATCACCAATGTCCCTCCTATAGGCATTCCAAAAAATACATGGAAATCCTCTAGTGTGATACTTACCTCTATGGTATCCCCATCCACCACCCATCAAAAAGTGTTGGTAAACCATTATCATGATCCAGTAAACATGAAAATGAGATCATCACTCAATAGGATACATCTCATCTCCATGATTCCTCCTAGGCCCAATGCAACCAATCTCACTCTATCCACATCTATCAACCACTCTAGCAAATCAGGTAATCATGAGGCATCGATCATTCACCAAAATATTTGGCACCTATAAAAAATATTAAACATCAAAGGATGTATTAGACCTCCATGTCATTCATAATCAAAATAAATTCTTACAAATTTCATAAAAATAAATTGGTTTGTTTCAATTTTAGCCATATTAAGTTAACCAACTAAGTCAGCCATTTACTACTAAGTTAGAACACTAGTTTTTCTTATCTTCTACCAACTATGTTGACTTGGTTGACCTTGTTATTTCACTATGATGAATTTTTTCCTATTTACCATAAATTATTTAGACAATGATTGGTCTAACTCCTTCGTACCCAATACCCTATTTGACCCTTCGTACCCCTACAAATTTCCTAGGGTTCATTTTTGCATCTAGATTTTGCTTAATCATCCAATTTATATAAATCACTCAATTTTAAATAAAAATACTCAAAAAATTTAAATTTTCAGTTGCTTACCTATGCTACACTCAATGTGGTCACTATACATCCTCCCCATCTCAGATGTTATCTTCCCACCATCCTTGCTCTCTAGGTCTCTCACTCGATTTATTAGAGATCTATCATTCTTAGAATAGTATATTCACCATACTTATATTTACTATTTCAAAATTATTTACCTTTCAAACATTTACTATCAAATTTATTATTTTACTCATATATTTGTCTCTACTAACTATTTTTTCAAACCATTAAATGTTCTAGAATCCTAATGTCATAGAGAATATTTTCAACTATTATATTTACATGTTTCAAAAAAATTGATTTTTCATTCTTTTTTACTAATCTATATAGGTTTGCCTAATGTTCCTCACATTGGACACTTTTCACATTTCTCACATCTCATTATTTATATACAACACTAAGGTAAGTAAAGGTATGTGTTTTTCAATTATATCTTTTCATTTATCTTATTTGATCCTTACTACACTTTATTCAACTTTAGCATTATGTGTCACTATCTTCTTTTCCTAAAGCACCATCCCGTGGTACACCTACATGACACATGATGAGATTCAAGTGGGGTATATGTATACACATAATATTTTCAAACTTTATCAATTATTAATGCTCTTTATCTTGTAAGAACCTGTTGAGTCTCAAATCTCTGAGTGCCCACCTTAAGGGGTGCACCAAGAAATGGTTGGGTATACCATTGGTACTTTTTAGGATTTTTTTCCCTTTTTTCCACTTGATATATACACATATGTCTCCTAAAAATATTCCCCTAAGATTTGATTCCTATTTTACACCCTCCTCTAGCCTTTTTCCATCTTCATCATCCCATTCCCTAACCTAAACCCCTTTTTGATAGTTTACATGACATATTCAACTACATCAACCTTGTATTTTTATTTACAATGCTCACTAATAACTAAGTCAGCCTATGGATGACATAGTTCATAACCTAGTCAATTTTTGCCAATTTCAAGACTAGGTCGACCAAGTCAACCTTGTCAGCCTAAACTTTCAAAAGATTTTAGGGTTAGATATACCTATATAAACACATTAAATTCCATCATTTAAAGAGAAGATAAGAAGTAAGATATATTACAAATTTGCTTATCCACCATTCTACTTGAGGAGCAAGCTTAGGGTTTCATACTTTCTTTGGAGATATGAAACTTGTCTTATGGAAAAGTATTTTGTATGTACTAATAGGTTTTTTAGCCAAGATCTGATTTATCCTTGTCATCCTTACATACCACAACAACCTCTTGTGAATCACCTTGTCCAAGGGAGAGATTAAGGCTCGGTAAGTTCATCTTCAAAGATAAGTATTTCTAACTTTGTTCCTCCTTTATAAGATTAGATAGATATGTATTTTCACTTCTATTCCATGTATTAAGATTCCATATATATTGACATGAGTATATGTCTTTTATGCATGTTTATTTTTTATTTTTATTACCCCCACTTTGTGCCACAAGCTTTGGTGAGCACTAGATTAGATCTATCTTTGCTTATTATTAGTATAGTGAATATGAAAACATAGGGCCTAGTTAGCGTTATTATGTAGTTTTACTTGATTGAAAGCTTTAGAAGCCTCCCTAATAATATTATTGTGGTAAGAGATCCATTATATAGGTTTAGTGGATCCATATTGGTCATGACCCCAATTATTTAATGTATCCCCAATTGGAAGTGTACGTAAGATTTATCTTCTCTGAGCTAGGATTGATTTGTAGATCTGCTACATTTCCCATTGGATACACATTGCACTCATCCAAATCATAATTATACATTTTATGAAAGAATATAATTTTAAGGAATATTATTCTTTGTTGGGGGTGATTAATGCAAATGAAAATATACTCAATGATGTAGATGCATACATATGCTTACCTCATGCATTCTTAGCATTGTTTTTCTCTTTAGTTCTTTCCATTGATGTCTAATCTCTTTTTTATCCTCTACTATATCTAATTTTTCTTGTATCTTATTGGATTTTAATTTTTTAGTGTACAAGGACACTCACCTAAGATCCCTTTAAGAGCTCATCACCACAACCATGACATTAATGTATTGCTTACACAAAGAACAAAACTATCTATAACAGATATGATAGTGTTATAATGTCTTCAACTCCTTCCTACACTTCTCTTCTTGAAATGCACTCTAAGAGTGTCTATAAATATGAGTAATAAGTGGGTGGAATACAAGTAGGTGACCCTCCCACTAGGTGAGTGGTGAGACCAATGTCTCCCACTAAGGACTGAGTGGTGAGGCCACTATCCCCAATTGAGGATTGAGTGTTGAGGCCACTATCCCCCATAGAGGAGTCAGTGTGGCCCACTAATCACTTAGTCATATTCACACTAGATTAGTCTTAATCAAGCCCTAATCAAGTTTAACTACACTACTTTAACACCTTCCCTTAAGCAAATATTAGGGATTGAATAGAAATGGGTCCTGACTACTAGGCCATATAAGGTACCCATATATAAATATAGGATGCAATGTGAAGTCAGATATATATATGGATGCCAAAACATATATCTAGAATACATGGATATTGAGTCTCTACCAATTTGAAGTAGGAATGGTGTTGAATACAAGGATCACTGAACACAAACATTGCACTCTAGAATATTAGGTTGAATGATGAACGTGAGGAAGCATTTCTTGAACACCCTCCAACATGATGGTGAGAAGTGAGAACAAAGACTTGAAGACCCTCCAACAACCCCTCATAATTCTAACTAGGTGGAGTGATGAGAAAAAAATGGCACATATAGCCCCCAATAATGGATGGAATGGATAAAAAGGTCTACATGAGTGGTCCAAATCCACTACTTAAACACCAAATAGGTTGACATTGTATAAACTTTAATAGCTCCATATCACACTAAAAGAGAGTTTCAACTGTAAAAAAAGTGGTGTCAAAAATATATATAAGGTCTTCATAGAAGAAGGTAAGGCACTAAGAAAGGGGCCTTAATGGAGACATGCCACAAACTATAAGTGTGTCAAAGTGTTAATGCACAAATGAGCATGCCGTGGGATAATATAAGAGTTTTTAAAATGTCAAAAAAATCCATAATGTATGAAAATACACTAGAGAAGGATCAGTAACTAAAAAATGACAAGATGTAAGACATCAAATTCTACTAAAAATGTGTTTACAAATATAATGTGGGCCCATCCTAAAAAAATGTTGACACTAGGCTACACCAGAATAGCTACTCTTTATAAGGATAAAAATCTTCACCAAAATCTAAAGTTTTCAACAAATAGATATATAATCTATCAAGAGGATGTGCATGCTCAAAAAAACTCTGCCAAACTAGGAGCTCAAGGAGCAATATGTAGCCAAAAACATAAGTTGTAAAGCACATGTAAAAAGGATGTTAGGTTCAGTCAAAAATGATTTTGAGATAATGTAAGGTGAAATAGTGGCATAAGTGGCTACCCCCTTGAATATGTAACTTTATAACTTGAGTGCATTTATAATGAAAATAGGATCAATAGAATGGAAATGAAAAAAAATCATTTTTTTAAAAAAGTGACACTCAAATTTGAGTTACCAATAAAAATTTATGGCATAATCAATTTCCCATCATTAATAGCCTATTTAATAAATTTGAACTTAAAATTTTTAAAAAAGTGACTAATCAAGGAGATATTAGCTCTGATACCATGTCGAAATCCATGAGAGCACTCACCCAGGGTCTCTCAAAGAGCTCATTACCATAGCCATAACCATTTACTCATTGCATACAAACAAAGCTATATAATACTCAAAAAAAATTATAATTATTTATCCTTCCCTCTCCATCTTCCTCTCTTTCCATTCTTATCTCCATGAAATACACTCCAAGAGTTTCTATAAATAGGAGTAAGAGGTTAGTGGAGGACAATCACGTGGCCCTCTCACTAGTTGAGTAGTGAGACCATTATCTCCCACTAAGGGCTGAGTGGTGAGGCCATTATCCCCCATTGAAGATTGAGTGATGAGACCACTATCCCCCATAGAGTAACCAGTGTGGCCCACTAATCACTTATTCAAGGGCATACTAGATTAGTCTTAATCAAGCCCTAATTGAGCTTAATTAGACTACTCTAACATGTATTTATCCTGCTTGTTCATTCTTAGCTTTCAATAGGATCCTAATCCTTATTCCTACACTTAATCTTCATTATATTCGTTAATACACATCATTCTTCATCTCTATCTATAACTAGCACTTTAATCCAACCTATCATTCAAATATGGCATCTCTTTATTCTCATTTATTGGTTCAACTTGTTCATTCTTGCTTATCTTATTATGTAGACTCATAGGATTAAAACCTAAAATAAGGTTCCAAGATTGTCTCAAGGGATCTAATAACCATAAAATTACCTCTTTAGACTCTCATACATATGCAGATAACTAACATAAACTCAGGGTTATAACTTTCAAAACAATCTCACTTTCCTTCTTGAAGATTAATCTCATGTAACCCTATTTTTAGTCAAACCTCCAAGGTATGAAAAATATGTTGATTTATAAGATAATAAAATACCAATTTTATATACCCTTTAATGTAATTTAGCTTCTCACCAAATTTCATTACACCAATCTTAAGATAGATCACTTAACATTAGACCTATTCTAATAATTAGGTATAGTAAGGCTATTTCCATGCCACAAACTAAGAAAAAATATTGTACGATATAAAACCAACTAAAAAATAACATAATCCTTTATGTACTATCAAATAACATCAAAATACCAAGTTTTAAATGATTTCACTAGAGGACATTCAATTAATTCAACTTTTCCTTATTAAAACCCTAATTTAGTTGAACACGGGACTGCATGTAGCCAAGGGCAAAAAATTGGATTATATGGAATTAAAAACCCTTTAAAACATAACCAATACCTACATAATGTATTTATAAACTTATCTTAACTCCTCTAAATGCTATTTTTTCACAAACATTCATTGTATGTCTCCAACATACAAAAGTCTAGGAGTATATGTGTTTTTTAAGGACTGTGTAACAGTTTTAATGGTCTTTTACTCTTCAATTTTGAATATAAGAATATAAATGGTTATTATGCACACACATATACCTTATAATATTGTTAATATTTACACAAATTATGAACTACTCACAAATATCACCTATAATTCACTTATCTATCATCCTTTATAATGCACTGGTAGACTTGCTCTTAACTAGACTATATACATGATAATATAGCTTGGATTTGAATATTTAAAAACTTATTTAAATATTAAATCATAAAAGGATTGTTATAACTAAAAAAATACTCTCTTAATTAATTACATTACTTACAACCCTCATAAATAATTCAACAATCCTTAATAAACATTCTCCACACAAGACTTCTTGGTAACTTGACTGTATAGGGGCAGAATGAAGTCTCAAATTAGATTTATCTCACTTGGGAGAATATTAAGGTTTTATTATTTTTATTAAATATCCTATGATATTTTAAAAATATCTACATTCTCTAATAATACTCAACAACATTCTACAAACACTTTTAGTCATGTTCCTTGGATTGCATAAACACATAATGGTCCCTGAATAGGACTATGTTGTAATTTAACAATTTAAAGTATCTATAATATTGAAAAATTATTAATTAACATAAATCATATGTTCCTTACTACCTTATAACCATATCCAACATTTTTAATTACTCTCCAAGGCTCCCCTTTTCTCTTTATGCTAGACTGTGTTCCAAAATAGAGCTTTCACAAAGTTATTCAAACTGTGTAATGTAATCTTCACATGTAGGTTACAAATAATAATTTATTATGTTATAAAATAAACAATGATATAACATGAAAAACATAATAATAATCTCAATATCTCAAAATCAATCTCCAAAAAAACTCTTGTATTCATTAATGTCTCTTCTCTTATAATGGTCATACACATAATTCTCAAGAAAGGTAGGCTGCTTATTCAAATCCTAATCTTTTCTCCATAATTTCGTACCCTCCACCTGGTTTCATCAAATTTATCCTTCCTTTTAACATATAATACCCACACTCTACTACACATAACATTTACTTTATCTTTATATACCTAAAATATTCAAAACAACTTCCTACACATACCCACTCCCTTTGGATATGGTTGTTACCAATTATTTGTCTCTCTTGATTTACATTTATGCATATATTATACATTTAAATGCTACTAATACTCACTAATATGTAAATATAGTACCCTTACCAATACTTACCAACCCTTACATTACTCAAACAACCCACAATTTCACTCTAAATTAAAGTTGCATTATTCAAATAATAAAATCTTGATTTTGGAGGGAAACTCCAAAATGGCTAAAAACATACTATCTAATGACTTATAAGAATTGAAACATACTAAGTAGCACCATATTGGGTCCATAACACCTACATAAGATCACAATGATCAAAAATAAATCTTCAACCTATTTACATGTTATGTTTCTTGGTGATGTTCTGTATTAGTGATTTGGATGTAGGATGATGACTTCCTTGAGTTCTACTTGTTTAAAATGTCTAAAAGGAACACTATCTACTAAATCCATTTGAATTAAATCCATATGTACAAAATACAATAAACTATTTAATGGATAGGGTATATTTTTTATTGTATGGATCTAGGGTCTACCTAGAAATAGGTTGTAGCTAACTTCATTTGATATAACTTGAAATTTTTTTATCTAAAGTTTTAGGTCCCAAATATTGTGATTGATTATCAAATAATTTAATCATTATGTTTGATGGTGAGATATATATTCAATTGAATCCTATGGCCTTGAGTAAACTTTCACTACAAATTTTTAGTCTTAATTTATTATCTTTGAGGACCCTCTTGATTCCCAAATAATTGATTCTAGCTTAAATATATAAAGGTACAATTTGATCAATGATATATCTAGATATTAAATATTCTATGGCAAAGTATATAAGGTGATTTTTATGGTTTAATGTTTTTACAAGAGATTAAATTGAGTTAGTTTAGTATTGGATGTCAAGGTAGAATCACACAAATCATCCCTTAAAATGTCTTTGAAAACCATGGATTTTTTAAGTAGTTCAATTATATAAATATTAGTTTGAGTGTTTTTTAATTGTTCTCCAAGATCATATGGTTTGTTAATCTAAGTCATATAATTAGGATAGGGAGGATTATATTTTTTTTGGCTTAATTCATTATCATAACTAGTGGGTGGAATAATAACAACACCATGTCTTCTATCCATGTGATTTGTTACAACATTAATGTGATAGTGGGCATCATACATTCAATGATAGAGGGGGCCTTACTAGGGAAAATACAATAAATATTATAACTTTGTAAGGTATTATGACATACATCATTGGAAATAACTTTATTATGATTCACTCCATAGGTTAACAATCAATGATAAGTTTGTGTAATCCTATGTAAGCATGTGCATAACATCCATGAAGATAAATCAATGATAATGTAATTACAAAATACCACACATATATTTCCCATGTTTATAAAATATGAATTTAAAATACCCAAGATGTACCAATTCTAACCATTATTATGAATCATTGGTACTGGCTTAAGTCATTATTTTTCATAGTCCAAGGTCCAAAGTGTAAACATCACCTTTTGGGGATTAATTTGAAAGATGAAAGTGATGGTAAGTTAGGTATGGTTTAGTCATGAGATAATTTAAACATGTAGATCTAAAAATTAAATCTAAAAATAAAATAATAATCCATGATACCCTATGAGATATTAGGGTTTTTAAATTTTAGGCTATGTATATGCAAGAGTCAATGTTCATTTATTTTTACCCTAATTGTTGGGGATCAACCAACAATAGATTACACTTGTGAAAGCAATAAACGCAGAAATAAATCAAATAAACAAGTAACTAGAATGATAAACAGCAAGAACAAGAGATACAAGAAACCACCCTGAAAACTTGTATTAACAAACTCTTTACAAAAGGAATACAATTGAAGAAACTTCTTTCTTCCACACCTCTCCTAGATGTATAGATCTCTCAATAGATCTCTATTCCTCAAGAGCTCTCTCTCTCAAGAACAATCAACTCCAACAAGCCTAGATTGATTCAATTCTGTAATGTTCTTCAACATACCAATTCAATTACTGCAACAATAATCAACACAAAGCTAAGATCTAATTCTACATATAGAATTAGGAAACTTGAGCATGCACTTACAACAAATAGTTAAGCCTCTTGAACAAGGGCTCTAAAACTAATATTACTAATAATAGAGACAGGAGCTTAAGACTACAACTTAAACTCATCATGCAAACACTCGCTTCTGTCCTTGAAAATAGCATTCTGGACGCACAGGTAACCGACGCCGGTTCCTGCTGCTTGCCTGTGACTGTCATTGGCCAACCCACTGCCGATGCCGGTGCCTCTGCAACTGCACCTGACCGATGTCAGTCGCTCCTGACTGACGCCGGTGTCTGTGTAGACCTGAAACTGTCAAAGTGTGCTCCTTGGTGAAGCTTTTAGCTCCACACCCTAACAATCTCCCACTTAGAGATAAACAGCTACACCAGTACCTGTACAGCAACATCTTCTAGCTCCTCCATCTTCAGCTCAATCATGAAGACCAACAGAAGTTGAATGAAGATTCAACTTCTCCTTTGTAACCAGCTTGGTTCACATATCAGCAGGATTCCTATCCGTATGGATCTTCTCCAACTTCAACTCACCATCTTCCAATACCTGTTGTATGAAATGGTACCTTAGCTGTATGTGCTTTGTTCTTAAATGAAAGGCTGAATTCTTAGCCAAATGGATTGCACTCTGACTATCACTATACAATCTGCAACTCTCATGCTCCCTACCAAGCTCATCCATGAACCGTGTCATCCATATCATCTCTTTGCTAGCCTCTGTGGCTGCAATATACTCTACTTTTGTAGTTGACAAGGCAACAACCTTCTGCAACTTAGATATCCAGCTAACCACCGTTCCACCTACAGTGAAAACATAACCTGTAGTGCTCCTCCTGCCATCCAAATCACCTGCCATATCTGAATCTACATAACCATGTAGAGAACTATCTGAACCTCCATAGCACAAGTGCCTACTGTTGGTTCCTCTCAGATATCTAAGGATCCACTGAACTGCTTTCCAATGTTCCTTACCTGGATTGGCCATATACTTACTTACAACTCCCACTGCTTGGGCAATATTCGGTCTAGTACACACCATTGCATACATCAAACTCCCTACTGCGGAAGAATATGGAACCTTACTCATGTACTCTACCTCATCATATGAATTAGGACATTGTTCTTTACTCAACTTAAAATGTCCAGCCAAAGGTGTGCTTACCGGTTTAGCATCCTACATATTGAACCATTTCAACACCTTGTCCACATAATCTTCTTGAGACAATATCAACCTGTGATTTTTCCTATCTCTCTTAATGCTCATGCCAAGGATTTTCTTTGCTGCTCCCAAATCCTTCATAGCAAATGTTTGAGCTAATTTCACTTTAAGCTCAGAGATATCCTGCATGTGTGATCCTGCAACTAGCATATCATCTGCATACAACAATAGAATAATATATCTACCATTATCAAATCTCTTGAAATACATGCAATGGTCAGATTGACACCTACTATAGCCATGCTCAGTCATAAACCTGTCAAATTTTAAGTACCATTTCCTAGGAGCTTGCTTGAGGCCATACAAGCTTTTCTTCAATATGCACACAAACTTCTCCTTACCCTTGACCTCAAATCCTTCCGGTTGTTCCATATAAATTTCCTCATCCAAATCTCCATGAAGAAACGCTGTCTTAACATCTAATTGCTCAAGATGCAAATCCTCAAAAGCAACCAAAGACAATACAACCCTTATAAAAGTCATTTTAACAACAGGAGAAAAAATCTCACCAAAGTCAATACCTGGCTTTTGTGCAAATCCTTTCACTACCAATCTGGCATTATATCTCATCTATCCATTCTCACCTTCTTTCAACCTATAGGTCCATCTGTTCTTGAGTGTTCTCTTACCAGCTGGCAATTCAACCAAATCCCATGTTTGGTTCTCTCTTAAGGACTCCAACTCCTCAACCATGCCACGCTCCCACTGACTCTTGGACTCCACCTGTATTACTTCTTCAAAACTCTCTGGTTCTCCACCATCAGTTAGCAATAGATAAAATAAAGAAGGAGAATATCTAATTGGAGGCTTACTCACCCTTTCTGACCTCTTGATGGGTGTCTGAGACTCGTTCACAACACGCTGTCCACCCAAATTCTCTGACAGTGACCGACCTCGATCACCTCCAAACCTGTTACTAGCCGACGCCAGTTCTGTCTGACTGACACCGGTGCCTATCCTGCCGACGTCGGTCTCTGTATGGCCGACCTCAGTTTTTGTTCTGCCGATGCCGATTCCTAATCTGTCGACGTCGGTCTTTGTGTTTTCCTGCAAGTGATTATTTCTTTTTCCCGTGAGCTCATATTGGACCTTCACCTCATCCAATTCACCATTGCTCTACTCATATTGATTTAGCTTCTTTAGCTGATCACAATACATCACTCTTTCATTGAAAACAACATCACGGCTCCTAATTACCTTGTTGGTTTCTAGATTCCATAATCTATAACCAAAATCATCTGAGCCATAGCCAATAAACATGCACCTCATAGACTTAGCATCAAGCTTCTTTCTATTTTCTTTATCTATGTGCACAAAGGCTTCACAACCAAAAACTTTGAGATATGAGAGATCTACCATTTTACCTATCCATGCCTCTTCTGGAATACCACCATCCAAAGCTGTAGAGGGTCCTCTGTTAATTAGGTATACTGCAGTGTCAACAGCTTGTGCCCAAAACTGTAAGGGCAAACCAGCATGCAATCTCATACACCTTGCATGCTCCATTATTGTCCTGTTCATCCTTTCAACAATTCCATTATGCTGAGGTGTCCTTGGAACCATCCTTTGCCTATGGATTCCATGCATATAACAATAATCTCTGAACTTATTACTACAGAACTCACCGCCATTGTCAGATCTCAGGCACTTCAATCTTTTACCTGTTTCATTCTCAACCATAGCTTTCCAAATCTTAAAAGTCTCAAATACATCAGATTTTCTTCTAATACAATAGATCCATACCTTCCTTGTAGCATCATCTATGAAAGATACATAGTACTGTGATCCTCTAATGGAAGCAACCTGAGCCGGTCCCCACACGTCTGTGTGAACAAGCTGCAACTTATGCCTCTTCTTAGTAGACCCAGTCTTGAGAAAACTAACCCTTTTCTATTTTCCAAATACACAGTGCTCACAAAACTCTAGATCTATGCCTTTTAAATCTGAAAGCAAACCTTTGGACTTAAGAATTGACATCCCCTTCTCACTCATGTGGCCAAGCCTTGAGTGCCACAATTTAGCATCCACATCTGAAGTAGATAATACAAAAGGAGATTTGTTAGTAACACAATTACACAAATAGAGAGTACCTTCTCTCTTACCTCTGGCCATAACAAGTGCACCCTTGGTCACCTTCCAAGATTCTGCTATGAGAGTTACTGTACAACCCTCATCCCCTAACTTTCCTACAGAAATCAAATTTCTCTTCAAGCTAGGAACATGCATCACATCTCTCAACACCCATGTGTTGCTATTCTGTATCTTCAGCTGCACTTTACCTTTGCCAATTATTTTAAAGGGCTCATCATCCCCTAGATACACTATTCCAAAATCTCCATGGATATAGTCACTAAAATATTCCCTGTTAGGGGTAGCATGAAAAGATGCACCATAATCTAACACCCAAGATTCTATATTATTATGCAGAGAGAAAATTAAAGCATCTTGTGCAATACCTGCAACCTTGGCTTCTTCCTTTCCTTTGTGTTGATTATCCTCCTTAGGCTTTGACCAACAATCTCTGCTTATGTGCCCAATCTTTCCACAATTCCAGCATTGTGTCTTCCTGCCGTTCCTGGATTTGGATCTTCCTCTCACCTTAGACTTTGATCTTGATCTCCTCTTGCTCTTATCTTTCTGCCTCCCCCTGCTCTCAAAACTTAAAGCATTCCTAGATGTCTCTTCTGTGCTTTTCCTACGTATTTTCTCATTCAAAATAACACTAACAACATCCTCTACTTTCAAAATATTTGATGCAGATGCAGTATTACTTACTGCCATTACTAAGCCATGCCAGCTTTCAGGCAAAGAACATAATATTAAAAGAGCTTTTATTTCATCATCAAACACTATATTGACTGAACTTAATTGATTCACAATTCCATTGAAATCATTCAGATGAGTAGAAACAGATCCACCTTCATTCATATGCAAATTAAATAACTGCTTCATAAGATATACCTTATTAGAAGCTGAGGGTTTTTCATACAAATTTTCTAACGTAGTCATCAACTCTATCGTAGACTTTGCCTGTGATAAATTAGATATCACAGTGGATGCTAGACTCAGTCTTATAGACCCCAGAGCCTTTCTATCAAGAACTTCCCATTATTCATCCTCCATGTCTTTGGGCTTCTTTGCAACCCCACCTAACAGTAAGTAGAGATCTTTCTGATACAGATAATCCTCTATCTGCATTCTCTAATGTTGGTAATTTTTGCCATTAAACTTTTCCATTCTCAGTTTACTTTCATCTACCATTGCTTCTCCCACTCAAACAGAAATCCCTACAAAAACCCTTGTGAGAACCTGTAATCAATACACACTACACAGATCTGAACCACCTGTTAGTGAACCTGAGCTCTGATACCACTTGTTGGTATCAGCTCTTGAACCTGCAACCAAGGCACTGATACCACTTGTTGGGGATCAACCAACAATAGATTACACTTGTGAAAGCAATAAACGCGGAAATAAATTAGATAAACAAGTAACTAAAATGATAAACAGCAAGAACAAGAGATACAAAAAACCACCCTGAAAACTTGTATTAACAAACTCTTTACAAAAAGAATACAATTGAAGAAACTTCTTTCTTCCACACCTCTCCTAGATGTATAGATCTCTCAATAGATCTCTATTCCTCAAGAGCTCTCTCTCTCAAGAATAATCAACTCCAACAAGCCTGGATTGATTCAATTCTGTACTGTTCTTCAACATACCAATTCAATTACTACAACAATAATCAACACAAAGCTAAGAAGATCTAATTCTACATATAAAATTAGGAAACTTGAGCATGCACTTACAACAAACAGTTAAGCCTCTTGAACAAGGGCTCTAAAAATAATATTATTAATAATAGAGACACGAGCTTAAGACTACAACTTAAACTCATCATGCAAACACTCACTTCTGTCCTCGGAAATAGCATTCTGGACGCACAGGTAACCGACGCCGGTTCTTGCTGCTTGCCTGTGACCACCGTCGGCCGACCCACTGCCGACGTCGGTGCCTCTGCAACTGCACCTGACCGACGTCGGTCGCTCTTGATCGACGTCGGTGTCTGTGTAGACCCGAAACTGTCAAAGTGTGCTCCTTGGTGAAGCTTTTAGCTCCACACCCTAACACTAATTCTAGTTTTATGAAAAATAAGGATAAATAATTTCACTAATGAATAGATATAAGAATATACAACATTAAAGTACATAAAAAAATAATTATGAATATTAGATTCATATCTCAAGTGTAATTTAAAATTAAAAAAATTAATGTAAAGCAAAATATGTGAGTTGGAATGATCAAACCTTGATTATTTCATGAAATTTGAACTCATAATATGACTTTAAAGTCTATCTGCCTCCTAGTGTGAAATCCAAGTCTCATGGGAAGACTTTTCACTTTCTATAAGTTTTTCATGGGTAGACTTTTTATTTGGTCTATTCAAACACTAAAGTTTATCTTGCTACAAGTTTGACTTAGCCAGTCTTATTATTACGAAGATTCATACACTAAGTCTATCTATGCATGCCAAGTTTGACCACTACAAAATTTTATTTTAATGTTATTTATGGATGCTTCATTATTTTTTGTTGCACATTTATGTATGTTTGATTGCCTATTTCATTTAAAATACTTAAAACATTTATTGTTTTCCTTTTCAATCTAGCTTGGTAAAGTGATATGTCAATCTAAAAGTGATAGAAGGGAGAAGTAGTTGGGTTTAGAAACCACAAAAATGGGATTGCAATTTAAATATCCCTTGTATTGGAATTAAACCCATTGTATTTCATGTAATGTTTAGATTATGTGTTTCAAATAGGAATTCAACCACCTCTCTCTAGGTGGAGATGTAACTATATTTTGATTAGGCCTTATTTTCGTTCAAGATATAATGATGTGATACATGTATTTATGTAAAAATAAGTCCTTATTAGGTGTGTCTAGAATTGAAATTAAACTGGTGCAAGCACTATTACTTGCATTCACCAATCATGATCAATTCTCTGTTTATCAAATCTGTACTAGGTCTCTTAAATTAAATCTAATTCAAAACCTTGATTATCCAACAATAATCATAAAAAAAATACTGACCCGAGATTTCATCTTTAAATAAATTATCGATCAATTGTGGTGATCAGAAACCAATGATCTTATGGGTTTCTAAAAAGATTCACAATAACTACTTTCACTTTCTGATAGGTCTGTATATGAGCAATTCTATCTACTCAATAGATTTTATCAGTTTTAAACAAAGTTATCAAAATTCTAAATCTTACTTAAATTCATCGTAAAATGTCTATTAAAGTCTACACCTGCATTTTCTCCATTTGAATAACTTGACATCAAAAATACCTCAGATATTTTCTTATATCAATAACTCATTATCCATGATTATAATCAATGATCTCTTATACCATATAAACTCTTGATTCCACATGCCACATATGAAAAATCTAAAGCTTGTACTTTGCATACTTTTCATGGATATTATGGATGATTTCCACTCCATGTGAATATATATTTTGAAGATTTCTTTGGGTGGAATGAGCATACTAACTCCCAATCATGCACACATTGAGATTAATAGTGAAAATTGACCTATAGTGCACAAAAAATATTCACTCATAAATTAATCTTCAATTACAAATACAAAAACCAAATCTTTGATAGCTAACCAAACCATTCATGCATTAATAGATATATATTCAATCGGCAGGAATAGTGTATAAATCTAAATGAAATGTCAAACAAAATTGTAAACAATAATGAACTACAAACACTTCTTATGACATTCTTCATATAAAACTTACATGATTTCATTAAAATAAATAATAATATTCCTATCAAACTTAATATAGTGCACACAGATCTTATCATTGGTACTAATCAACCTCCATTCATACAACCCTTGTTTATCATCACATCTAGGCTTTGATCCTCTCAAAGTAGCCTTTTTATTTAACATTAACATTGTTATCATATCAAGTTATGTTCTTTTCTTTTCTTTAATTCATCCCAAGAGTTACACCACCACCATTCTTTTTATTGTAGCTATTTCAACTCAATCAGAATCGCATTCCATTTCAGTCAAAGATTTTAATGAACTCAAATAAACCCCTCTGCATTTTCAATAGACTAAAAATGTGCATTTATCTCCATGTCTCCATAGACTTTTAAGATCAAAATACCATCTTACATGCATTATTTATCCATTAGAATCTCCACTTCAGATCTCTGTTCTTCCCTTTTCCCTGTGACTTGCATGTCACCTTCATATTCTTTTCTTGGATTCGCTCACTCCATAAACTATCTTTACCACTATGAGTTCCACATTAATATGTAGATCAACTTTCCAATCAAGTTCTAACTATAATCTATCAAGCCTTTAATCATGTAAGAACACCTATGCTATATTGGCTTATTGGAGAATAGATTTAGTAACACACCACATGTATATCTTCCAAGTCATATTATCTAAGGAAAAGAAATAATCAAATAATTCATTTATAAAATCAATGAGAAATATAATATGAAATTGGTCAAAGCCATTTTTTTTAATCATAGAATACTTATAGAGTTTATATACAGTCCTTTATTCTACCTTAGCAAACTATCAACTCTAGAGACCTTATTTTCTCTCCATCATCTTGTTAGGCATTCATGTATGATGCTAAGACAATACGAGCCTAAATCCCTTTTATCTTCTTCTAAACTCCTTCACAGACCTCTTCTTTTACAAAGACTACCTCTCCTTTCCTATATTCATGTTTTTTGTCTTTTATTAGGTTCCTTTATAAGTGGCATAAAACTTATCTTTTCACCCAATATTCTCTCATCTATTATTTATCCTAAATACTATTTCTCTCGTAGCATACTTAATACATAAATAGCTAATAAGGTTTTTATCCCTTTTACATAGATAAATAGATATTGTTTTTAAAACATATTATTGACCTTCTAAGCTATCCACAATATTGCCTCCAAATAAATAAATTAACATATCATGTACAACTTTACATGTTGTCATTGATGCTCCTACATCAGACTCCCTAGGTAAGAAAAAAAAATTGAACTCCAATTCAAATATCTTTCTTCTTCAATCTCCATTGTATGCCTAGATCCCAAGATCTCTCTTATAGTATCTATATTTGATATCTCTTTATATCTTTATCCTTTATCTTCTTATTTCTTTTCTTCTTTTGGTATAATCTCTTTCTTATCTCCTTCTTAACTGTAAATCTACACATTTTAGCTTCACTCTCATATAATTCTTCAATTTATTCATGTCCTTCTTCATCAAAATCCTCATCCTTCTTAATGAATTATTCTTGACCTACATTCAAAACATCAAAATCAACCTTAGATATAAAAACTTGAGGCCATATAGCCCCTCTATCTTCTTCTTATTGTCCTTGGGATTCTTGTAAATTTGTCTTCATCATCTTGCCTTACTCTTCTTCAATAGGTTCCATACCCTGATGCAAATTTGTATGTAACTCCTTTGAATGATTAAATAACTCCTCCAATCTCTTCAACTCTTCACTCAATGTGAAGTCATCTATTTCTTCACTTACTTCATCAAACTTAGGCCCTATTTGCTTTTTATCTTCTTCACTTATCATTTTAGAGCTGAATTTCTCTTCCTCAATCATGTGAACTAATTTCACATCCTCATCCATCCTCTTGAAGATTTCACCTTGTTGCAC
Organism: Torreya grandis; assembly: GCA_037957365.1. Taxonomy (NCBI): domain Eukaryota; kingdom Viridiplantae; phylum Streptophyta; class Pinopsida; order Cupressales; family Taxaceae; genus Torreya; species Torreya grandis. The sequence continues at coordinate 2,296,393 of JARHVA010000124.1, forward strand.
ATTAATCCTTATAAACATATTTTCTCATGCCTCATCTTCAAAATTTTCATTCAATGACTTAAAATCACCATTATCCAATTCATTACAAGAAATTTTCTTACCTTTCATTTTCCTTAAGTCCTCATGTTCTTCAGTATGCTTTTTCAAGATATTCTCCTTCATACCTTATCCACCCATACTTTATTCATAGCTTTGGGCTGATTTTTGTTCTTGGTTGCACTTGTTTTCTTACTTGAGTCTTCAACTTGATTGGACTTTATATCCTTTCTATCATTTGTTGATCCCTTTATCCATTTTGGTACAACATAACCATGGTCTTTTACTGGTTTTAAAAACTTGTCATTAATCTTATTCACCTTAATCTATTCATCAACAACCTTACTCCTATTTGCATGAGAAAAATAAAAAAATTGAACTTTTTTTACCTTTTAAATGGCTTATAGCATAGCCATACTCTTCCTTTTAATCTCTTTACTTGTATCCACCTCCTTTAGGTTTATCTCCTTCCTTTCTTCTATGCTTTTCAAAGCATCATAATACTCTTCATTCTCTTTTATTCCTTCATTGTCATGATGAAGGACTTCCACTGCTTTCTTGTGGACTTTTGCAACCTATATTCTTTTTTTTTTATCAAGTTCATCTAACTCTATGGGTGCCTTTCTTGCCCCACTTATTTCATTCCTTAAGGTCTTATCCTTGACCCTTTTCATGAGGTTATTCATACTTGCATATACACACTTACTCAAAACATTAGATAGAAAAATCAAATGCCAAAATTCCTTCATGATTGTCTCCTTTATTGACACTTTCCTCTTCTTCATTATATCTTTATCAAGTGCTCCTTTTTGCACTTCTTCTCTTTTTCCATGCTCTTTTTCTTTGTCCTCCACAATGAGAACCCTTTTCACAACTTCTTTATCTTGTTACCCTCTTGAAAAACTATTTACATTCTTATCTCTTTTGACTTTACTCTTCATGGAAATATTATTTTGCCTCACTCTCCTCTTCACTAGGAGATCAATTGGCCATTTCAACCTTTTATTTATTGGCCATACCCACACTTGCTCATTTGACTGGACCCAAGATTCAGACATGATTTTAATATTATCTAAATCTTTCCACAAACTAGAAATCTCTTTATCAAATTCAACATAGTCATAACTTTCTACTTTGGGGTGCTTGTCTTCTTCTTGGTACTCTCATGCACTTTGCTACTGTGAAAATTTCTCAACAACATCTCCATTTCTAAGGTCTTCACCCAAGTCTTTTCCACCTTAGTCTATTGATCTTCTTATTCTTCTCCTAAGTATTTTTACTTGTTCTCTTAATGGATTGACTTCCTTCAACCACTTTTACCTTATAATTTTATCATTGAAATAAAAAATCAGATCACAAGAGCTTAAAACAACAACTTTGGCAACATCTCATAGTTTTTCCACACACTTCACCCACTGTAAGCAACTTGTAACTACCAATCTTCACATATCTCTTCAATTATTTCAAGTACTAATTAGAATAACACAAAGCAAAATTTCATTCCCTAAGAGTTTGCTAAGCTTTGATACCAAAAAAATGGTGCAAGCATTATTACTTGCATTCACCAATCATGCTCAATTCTCATTTTGTCAAATCTATACTAGGTCTCTTAAATTAAATTTGATTCAAAACCTTGATTATCCAACAATACTTATAAAACAAATACTAACCCAAGATTTCATATTTAAATATATTATCGATCAATTGTGGTGATCAAAAATTAATGATCTTATGGGTTTCTAAAAAGATTCACAATAACTACTTTCACTTTCTATTAGGTTTGTATATGAGCAATTATGTCTACTCAATAGATTTTATTAGTTTTGAACAAAGTTATCAAAATGTTAAATCTTACTTAAATTCATCATAGAATGTCTATTAAAATCTACACCTGCATTTTCTCCATTTGAATAGCTCGACATCAAAAATACCTCGGATATTTTTTTAGATCAATAACTCATTGTCCATGAATATAATCAATGATCTCTTATACCATATAAACTCTTGATTCCACATGCCACAAATGAAAAATCTAAAGTTTTTACTCTGCATACGTTGCATGGATATTATGAATCATTTCCACTCCACATGAATATTTATTTGGGTCGAATGAGTGGATTATCTCTCAATCATGCACACATTAAGATTAAGAGTGATAGTCGACTTGTAGAGCAAAACATCTATTCACTCATAGATTAATTTTTAATTACAAATATAAAAACCAAATATTTGATATTTAACTAAACCATTCAGGTATTAATAAGTATATATTTGATCATTAGGAATAGTGCAAAAATATAAATGAAGCGTCGAATAAAATTGTAAACAATAATGAACTACAGACACTTCTTATGACATTATTCATAGATAACTTACATTATTTCATTCAAATAAACAATAATATTCCTATCAAACTTAATATAGTACACATGTACCTTATCATTAGTACTAATTATCCTCCATTCATGCAATCCTTGTTTATCATCACGTCCAGGATTCAATCATCTCAAAGTAGCCTTTTCATTTAATAGCATTAACATTGTTGTCATATCAAGTTATGTTCTTTTATTTTCTTTAATTTAGCCCAAGAATTACATTTCCACCATTATGTTTATCTTGGCTATTTCAACTCAGTCAGAACCACATTCCATTTCAATCAAGGATTTCAATGAACTCAAAAAAACCCCTCTGTCTTTTCAATAGACTAAAAATGTGTGTTTATCTCCATGTCTCCATGGACTCTACAAATTAGAATACCATCTTACATGAATTATTTATCCATTATAATCTCCACTTCAGATCTCTATTCTACCCTTTTCCTTGTGACTTGCATGTCACCTTCATATTATTTTCTTGGATTCTCTCACTTTGTCAATTATCTTTACCACTATAAGTTCTATATTAATATACAGATTGACTTGTTAGTTATGTAGTGCAATCTCACATGTCAAGTTTGAATTACAATCTATCAAGCCTTTCATCATGCAAGAACACCTCTGTTGTATTGGCTTATTGGTGAATAGATTTAGTAACACACCACACACACACACACACGTGTGTGTGTGTGTGTGTGGTGTGTTACTAAATCTATTCACCAATAAGCCTATATATATATATATATATATATATATATATATCTTCTAAGTCAGACTAGCTAAGGAAAGGCAATAATCGAACAATTCATTTATAAAACCAGTGAGAAATACAATATGAAACTGGTCAAAGTCCTTTTTTTTAAATCATAGAATACTTACAAAGTTTATATACAATCTTTTTTTTAATCATAGAATACTTATAAAGGTTATATATAGTCCTTTAGAGACCTTATTTTCTCTCCATCATCATGTCAGGCATTCCTATATGATGCTAAGACAATATGGGCTGAAAGCCCTTTTCTCTTCTTCTAAACTCCTTCACAGCTCTCTCCTTTTACAAAGACTACCTCTCCTTTCCTATATTCATGTTCATTGTATTTTATTAGATTCCTTTATAAGTGGCATAGAACTTATCTTTTCACCCAATATTCTCTCATCTAGTCTTTATCCTAAAGACTATTTCTCTCATAGCATACCTAATACCTAGATAGCTAATAAGGTGTTTATCCCTTTTACATAGATAAATAGATTTTGTTTTTACAACATACTATTGACCTTCTAATGTCTCCAAAATATTACCTCAAAATACATAAATTAACCTATCATGTACAACTTTACATGTTGTCACTGACTCTCATACATCAGAAACCAAATGTAATATTTGTGTGGATATCCTTATGATGATTTATGTATGTATATTATTATTAAAATACCAATAGAATATATATATATATATATATATATATATATATATATATATATATATAATCTTCTCATGATTTTAATTAAGTACTAATTAGGACATAAAATATTAACAAAAAAATGCGAAAGACCAAAAAATAATCTAAACATCAAAAAGACAAAAAGATATGAAGAAGTTACAAAAAAATAGAAATGGGTATACTCGAGGGTCATATGAGTCTACTTAGGGAAAATTAATAGAGCATACGAGTTTGCCTAGGAAGAATGAATAGCATAGCTTAAAAATGAGAGAGGAAAAAACCCATGGGAATAAGGATAAAATGTTAAATACAAGAAAAAAGAGGACAATGAGATCACACATAGAATAAAAGAAAAACACATAAGTGTTAATTAACCTCTAAATCAAGGTGATGACCAATATAAACAAATAAGTATTGAAAGCCTTGTAATAGTAAGTATTTTACCAAAATTAGGTATCTACATCTCAAACCAATCTTCTTGTAATAAAGATATGGCATACAACAGTGATTATGTCCACTCATCCCTCTTAGATAGTGCATCAACCACTACATGTTCCTTTTCTTTCATGTAGATAATATAAAAATCATATCCTAACATCTTCATGTCCCACATTATTGTTATTCTAATGATAACATTTGTTCTAAAATTTATTTGAGATTATCACGACATGTCTTCACCTTAAAGTGCCATCCCATCAAATATGGTATCAATGTTTAGGTGCATGAAGGATAACCATCATTTTTTTCTCATAAATAATCTTCATTAAATTATCACCTTTGGGTTGGAAACTCTCAAACATAATATATCATCATTATTACATGAGTACTTCCCCCATGCCATACCCTAAAGCTTAATATTCAACAATTATATTTTTAGAAATTTTTGGGGGAGATAGAACTAGAGCAGTACACCTAGAATCCTTTAACTTATCAAATTCCCTAATGGTTGTAAACACCTAAAACTAGCCACAAATAACCTTCAACTAGGATTTTGACCAATTTCTATCAAAATGCATAATTTGCACTAAAAACACTAAAATGCATTAAATTTTTTACACATGTCATATAAAAGTATTGATTTTGGCCAAAGTATCACTAAATAGGGAAATGCAATTTATGAGATAGATAACTTTGATTAGATAATTTTGAGTCAAAATGATGAATTTACACCTGGGTGCTCTAGATTTATATTTTGTATCAAATTTATTACACAAGACATGTGCCTTTATTATTTTATATGGTAACATCCTAAATGGGATAACAGATCCAATGCATCTAACATCACATCTTAATTCCAATTTAGACAAATTTTTAGCCAATAATATGACATTTTGACCAGTTTGATTAATTTGTGCACCAATTACAAATATTTTCATCAAAATGATAAATCATGTTTAAAGTTAATTAATATGAATCAAGAGCCTAATTAAGAATTCCATGAAACTTGCTGAATATTTCTTTCTAGAAATTGATTATGAATTTTTGCATCATCAAGTGAAATCATTTCTTGGGAAGGTATCCCTGGGCCATAAATGCATAAAATATCTAACTAAGCCCTCCCATGCCTCATTAAGCCCTCACACGCCTCTTTAATGCCTCTCTATCCCAAATATTTATGAGGTCATTTATTGATTTTAGCCTCCAAAATTGAATGGATTCTTAGCCACACATTTTCATCTTGAGATGGACGGTTCAGGTTCATTCTGATCATTTGCAAAAATCTATAAATATAAGGCCTCATAACCATATTTAAAGCTATGATAAGCCAAAGTTGTCATGCCTAAATGAATTCAAAAGCTATTTTGGTGTAAATTTATAATTCTAAAAATCTCTCTCAAGCCATTGATTTAATGTTATCATGCCCAATTGTTGAGCCAAGTCAAAGCCATCACAATCCATTGGTGCCAAGGAGAAGAGGAGATAGTCAAGCCTCCTTTGATGAAGACTCATTGAGCACAAGCCAAGAAAGACATTTCAACAAGCCATTTGGATCATCCAAGGAAGGTGAAATATCATTTGTCTTTTGCATTCTAGTTGTGTTTTCCATTTAGTTTTATTCATTATGCTCCCCCCTTGAGATAGGCTTAAGGTTTTAGCTATTAGTGTGTTATTTTGGATTTTGATTTTCATACACTAACACTATACTAATCTCCCATTATTACAATCTTATGTTTACAAATGGCATGCCTAGTGGGACCTAATGCATCTTACAATCCAAGAAGATTAATATACAAGTCTTAAATTTAGATTTGAATGCTTGAAATTTGTTAAATTTGATTTTCTAACTTTGTTTTGCCATATTTCATCTTCATGAATTTATGTTGTTCCCAAAATCTGTCACTTGTTTTTGTGGACAACATATCAACTATTTTGGTCCTGCAGGACCAAAATGATCTTTTCTTTTTTTCAAAAAAAAATTCTAAGCATCCAAGTTTTTCAATTATTCAAGCATTTTCAGATAAGGAACTCATAAGTTCAATAAGTGGGCTTTCACAAAGAAACAAGTTCCAAATACTTAGGCATTTCAAGGATGGTTCAACATTGAGGTTCAATCAAAAGACTTAATGGTGGGCTTCAAACAAATGGAATGAATCACTGAACCATTGAACCTTTGAAATAGAAAGGTTCAAAGTGGTTCAAAGGTTCAAAAAGAGTTAAGCACTTAAAAGAGTTCAAAGAAGTTCAACTGCTTCAAAGAGTTTAATGAGTTTGAAGACTTTAGCAAGTTCAAAGGTTCAACGGCATCAACGGACTTAAAAGAATAAAAGGATTTGAAGAGTTAAGATTGAACCGTTGAACCATTGAACCCTTAACTTTCAATGGTTCAAAGGTTTAAAGGTTTAAAGGTTCAATGAGTTTGATGGAAAAGGAAAGGATCCAAAAAGTTTGAAGCTTCAAAGGATTCAAAGAAATAGATTAAACCATTGAACCATTGAACCTTGAACTGAAATGGTTCAAAGGTTCAAAAGTTCAAAGAAGTTTAAAGTGAAAATAAAAGCTTTAAGCGAATCAAAGAAGTGGAAGATTCCAAAAAGAAGTTCAACTGAATGGTTCAATAGAAGAAAAAGAGAGTGAATGTAGCCCTTTACAAAACATTGAACCACCAACCATTAAACCATTGAAACTTTGAACCAAAAGAGTTCAAGGTTCAAAATAGTTCAAGTCACTAAGTCACCAATGACATCCTCGTGGATGTCAAATTCAGGGTAATGAAATATCCATTGATTTTCAAAGATGCAAACCTGGGAACAAACTCAACGACCAACCAAAGAAGGAGCTGAAAGAGCCAACAAAAAGTGAGAAGATAGATCAAGAGCTAAAATCATCAAGAAGAGATAAAATGCAATAAGAAAGAGGGAAAGCTATAGGAAATTTTAAAATATCTATAGGAGAGTTATTTCTAGTAGGTGGAATAGTCCACCAGGTGGACATCAAAGAGCGTGAACATTCAAAGGTGCAGCCTATTTTTTCTGCATTAAGTAAGGGCAAATTTTTTTGTCATGTAAGCATCATAAAGAAGACCAAACAACCCATTCTTAGGAGGAGACATTTGAGATGATTTAGAATTCCAAAGTCAAGGTCGATGGCTTGTTCCAACATGGCCCTTTCACAAATATTCAAGGCATTCAATTCAACATGGGCCATTTTCATGAAAACAAGCACCCAAGTCTTTCTTGGAATGCTATATATTGTAATCTCCCATTTTGTATAAAGGAGATCTCTTGGTGATCAAAAGTGAAACTCTACCCAAATTGAAAGACAATCTTGAGACTTTGAGCTCAGACTGTTAATCATATTTTGTTATTTGAATGAGATAGTAAGTAATTTTTTAGACTTTGTGTTGAAATAACTTGTGTCATCTAGGAAATTGTTCTTATGTCTAATTCCTAAATACAATCTTGTCCATTTAATCAAATAAGCAAAATTAGTGGAAGTAATTTGGAAGGTGTCCTGAAACCAACTGTGGGAGACTTTATGCTACCATCATTGTTTTTAGTCTATTTGTTTTATGTTTCAATGTAAAAGATATTGGTGAGACTTTGAGCTCCCATTACCCTTCGTAATCCTTCACTTTTTTGTAGTTGAGGTGGAGACTTTGCGCTATGCTTCATCCTACTTTGTTCCTACATCTTGATCAGTGAGAGAAGCAATGAAAGACTTTATGCTTTCGTGGGTTTTTTGTGGTTACAATTACTACCCAAAAAGTCTTCCTCTAGTTTTCTAAATATCATTTTTGAAAGAAGAGAAATGCCTTCAGTAATTACCCAAAATTTCCCCTTGTCTTTGTGAGCATCATCTCTAAAAAAGGAGAGATGGATGGTGTTATCCCATCCCTGAGTGTATTTTCAGCTTAATTAGTTATAATAGTTTACAGGGAACCTCTCCTGACTTATAGGGAACCTTCCCTTGATGAGAGGAGAGATTTATCTCATTTTGTTGTGGTAAACATACACACTTTGCCATATAAATCTCCTTGTGCTGAGGTTGATATACCTATTTTGTTGTCAGTTAGTTCATGACAAAATATTCACCCAAAAACTTTTTGGCGACTCTATTGGAGAAAGAACGTGTAGTTTGAAGCCTCAAGCTTTAAATTGAAGCAGTTCTAGTTCTTTTCCATTTCCATTTTAAACTCTGGTAGATCCATAGTATACACAAAGCTAGAGAGCTCAAGGTATTGTTGACCCTGTATTTGATTTTGTGTGGCAAAATAATTTTGATCTTTCCCCTCCACAAACTCACCTTCAATGAACTAGGAGTTTTCCTCCTACCAATGTTAGGTCTCCAATACAAGGTAAAGCTTATCTTTCCTCTACTAACAGAGCTTTGTCTATACATACCCCTTAGATATTTGTTATCCCTCCCTTTAATAGTCATATAATGGCAGCTCAAGGCCCCTGGGGTAATACCTTTGGTCCCTTGAATCTAACTCCACCTATACATGAACTACCTCACAATTCAAGAAAGAATTTCCCCAAGTTCTTTGGTGATGGGAATGTTCATCCTGATGAACATATTACGACCTTCTGCATAGCCTATGGTGTGATAGGCATGGAGTATGAGGACATAGCAGTCAACTTATTTGTAGAAACATTACAAGGTGATGTTGTAGACTAGTTCTATCATCTACATGCCCAGACTGTGACTAAATGAAACACCTTCAAAGCCAAGTTTGAAGCAAGGTTCAAGCCTACAGAAGATGCATATGCCATGTTGGCTCAACTCACACAAATGAAGAAAGAGCCTCATGAACCTATGAGAGACTTCATAGCCAAGTTCAATAAGCTGAGGAATAAGATTCCTATAATTACTTAGCCAAAACCTGAGAATCTCAAATGCTTCTTCATCAATTCTCAACTTCCTGAAGTAAGTTTCTTATTGAGGTAGGATGGCCACATAGACCTTGCTATAGCTCAAGATTTGGCCACTGAGCTTGAATATGATCTTATCTTGGTAGGGAAGATAAGAAGAGATCCTAACAAAAGTAAATCTTCTTCATCTTCTAAATATTCTTTTTCGACCACCATTGATCCTATGATGCAGAAGATGGCAAATGAGTTGCTAGCTCTCAAGAAGCAAATGGCACAACGGATGTCTACTCCTCCTTCATATCAAAATATACCAAGGAGGACTTTTCTCAATCAATCATACCAAGGTAATGCTACCAAAAATCAAGGGTAACCATATCGTCTTCCTCCCCCACAGAGGAAGCTTGCCATTAAAGCAACACCAGCCAACTCAGTAGTTAGATATCTTGAAAATAAATTTGATTTCTCTTTCTAGCTTGAGTTGAACCAAGAATATGATGGTAATATCTTCACAGAGGGAGAAGAAGAATTAGCTAGTGACTCCAACATTAGTTTCCTAAATTACCAAGAAGAAGCTAGAATCAAGTCAGAAGTGTTTGATGGATCATACACTGTATTTACCAGGGCCCAAAAACTAGCCAGTTCAATAAGATGATAAGGGAAAAATAGGGAAAGGATCTCAACCAGCAATTTCAATTGCTAAATGAGGGACTACTTTGCCTTTTCAATCAGAGGACCCAGTGATCACTAAGAAAGTAAGTACCTTAAACATTCCTGCATCTTCTGCTTCAAATTCTCAGACTAGTACCACACCCCAAAAAATTAGAAGGATGGACTACCTTCCCTTGTTTCTAATTCATTTCAATCATTTGATATAATTGACCATGTTAAGAAGACCAAAATTCAAATGTCTAAGTTTGAATTCTTGTAATCCAACCCTGAGTAGTTGGATAGGTTGGTTGAATGTGTGAAGAATAAAACTGTCCCTACAGGACAAGATATTTTTAAAGTAACTCCTGGTCCCCCCAAGAATATATTCACCTAAAATAATCTTGTGATTACTCCTCTAGCTGCCCTTGGGAAAATAGAACCATTTTATGTTTCCCTATTGATAAAAGGTCATCAACTGAATAATTACATTATAGACTCAAGTGCTTCTAACAATGTCATGCCTGCCAAAGTGGCAGACTCTCTTGGTCTCACACTAACTAAGACCTTTGATAGATGTTTCTGCATGGAAAACAAATAAGTGCCTTTGCTGAGACAAATCAAAAATGCTCAATTTACATTTGTGGCTTTTCCAAATAAGAGAATCAAAATGACAGTCTTGGTGGCCAACATTCCAGCCTCATACGACATCCTTCTTAGGTGAAATTTTTGCAAGGATGTTGGTGGAGAATTGAGCATGGACCTGTCTGAGGTGAGGATCTTTGTCAAGGTCATCATGTAAAGGCTACTTCTTGAGAAGGAGACAAAGTATATTGTCACCCAAACGTCAGCCCCTAAAGCTCGAATTCTATTTGAGTCTTCAAGCATGGGTAATTGCTTTTTGTCTACTAAAGACATTCCTATTTCAGAAAATGAAAGCTTACTAAGTGACAATCCAAAAAAATTAGATAAGGCATCAAAAAAATTAGTAGGGTGTAGTACACATGAAAAGGGATCTTCCCTTTTTGATGAAGAAAAATCTGAAAGATCATATTCTGATAATGTCTGGATTCTAGAATTTGATGGTAACAATTCTTCTACTAGTTTTAGAGTTAGAGTTGTTTTAATATCTCCTTAAGAAAATATTTCCCCCTATGCATATAAGTTGTAGTTTAACAACACTAACAACACTGTTGAATATAAATCACTGCTACTCAGCTTAAAGGCTGCTCAAGATAAAGGTGTTAAAATCTTTCATGCCAAAGGAGATGCTGAACTAGTGGTTTGTTAGGTGAGGAACCTGTATCAAACTAAGAATGTGATATTACAACATTATCGCAATATGGTTTGGGATTACATTGAAAGCTTTGATACTTTTAGTTTTTTTGCCATGCCTAGAGAATTCAACAAGTGAGCAGATTCGTTGGCCATCTCTATAACTCTCTTGGTCCCTCACCAAGATTTCAAAGGAGATAGGTACACTATTAAACTAGTATTTCAACCAAGTGTGCCTGATAATGTTGACTATTGGCAGGTGTTCAATGGTGACAACCAAATCATTGATTTTTTAGAACAAAAGGATAGCTTTCAAAAGCTTCATTTTGAAGTCAGTGAATCTCCACGGCAGGAATCAACTCTGAAAACAAATTCAAAAGCTAATGAAGAGTTCCTTCAGCTCAAAGAGAATAAAATTCCCAAAGGATTAGTTTCTCTTGAGAAAATTTTTAATAAGCATGATAGGTTTATCAAGGAACAACAAATGGGTTCAAAATCCTCCAAGGATATTGATTAAATCAATTTGAGTATAGAAGACAATCCAAAAATGGTCAACATTGAGAATTGTTGTACCCCTGATGAAAAACTCAAATTTATCACTCTACTTCATTATTACATTAATGTTTTGGCATACTCTTATGGTGATCTAAAATCTCTCAAATCTGAAAAATGTAAGAATTATTTTCCCAATCCATCATTCCACATATATTTCAAACATAGTCCTTGTGAAAAAGAAGAACGGAAAAATTTGCTTGTGTGTTGATTTCAGAAATCTGAATCAGTCATCTTTAAAGGACAACTATCCCCTGCCCATCATAGACCAGTTGCAACAGATGATGACTAGTGCTGAAATGTTGTCAATGTTAGATGGCTTCTTAGGTTATAATCAAGTGGAATTTGGTGAAGCAGACCAGCATAAGACCACTTTCACAACACCTTGGGGCACTTTTGCATATCATAGAATGCATTTTGGCTTGATCAATGTTGGCACCAGTTTCCAAAGAGCAATAGATCTTGCTTTCAAAAATGAAATGGAGATGTTCATTATGGTATATCTTGATGACTTGACTATCTTTTCCACTCATCATCTTGATCATGTGCATCATCTACAACAAGTGTTGGAGTGATGTAGGTAGAATAGTATTTCCCTTAATCCCAAGAAATCTATTTTTGGGGTTACAAAAAGTAGACTTCTCAAACACACTATATCCTGAGAGGGCATAAAGATTGACCTAGAAAGGGTTAAATCCATTCAAGAGCTTTCTCTTCTTGCCAGTAAGACCGTAGTCCAATCTTTCTTTAGAAAGGTAAATTTTCTACGAAGGTTCATTCCTAAAATTAACAAAAAAGACTCACCACATTGTCAATATGATGAAAGGCAAAGCCACTTTCAACTAGATGGAAGGAGGCAAGTTGGCATTTCAAGACATCAAAGAAGCTATCACCCATGCCCTAATTTTGATTTGTCTTGATTATGCCAAAGACTTCATGATATACCGCTATGCTTTTGAACACACACTTTCAGCCATTTTGGTTCAACAGAACAAAGAAGGTGTGGAATCTCCCATATCTTTCATGAGTTATCCACTTAAAGCTCATGAGATAAAGTATTCAAACATGGATAAGAATGCTTATGATGTGGTAAAGGCAGTAAAGCACTTCCATTTTTATATCCTAGACTCACACACTATTGCTCTGGTCCCTGATACAACAATCAAATCCATACTAACTCAGCAAGAGTTTGGAATAAAAAGGGGCAATTGGATTGCTAATATCTAAGACTTTGATCTGGTTATCAAACCAACAAAACTTGTGTGGAGAAGGGGTCTCTACCAATTAATTACTGATAACATACCAGAAGAAATAGGGCATGAAGAAACAAAAGTTGAAGACATGCCAACAGTTCTCTTTGTCACCACTATAAATGAGTGGTATTCAAATATTGCTCATTTTCTTACCTATGGTGAGTGTCCTGCTCACCTATCTCGTAAATAAAAGAGTACTATTAAGTTTAAATCTACCAACTTTGTCCTATGGGATAAGGGTCTATATAAGAGGAACCTTGATGGGGTATTCCTTCGCTGCATGGATAAAGTGTAGCAAAACAAACTTTTAGAGTCCTTCCACAATTCAGCTTGTGGATGACATTTTTCTACACCTGTGACTACTCATAAGATTCTAAGAGCTAGGTATTCTTGGTCTACTATGTTTCAATATGCATACAAATGGGTACATAGATGTGAACTATGTTAACAATTCGTTAGAAGACCCAAATTGGCTACATTACCTCTCAAGCCAGTAGTAATTGAAGAGTTATTTCAATAGTGGGGTATTGATTTCATTGGCACTGTAAACTCATCTTTGAGTGCTAGACATGAGTATGTTCTTACAGCCATAGACTACTTTACCAAGTGGGTGGAAGCCATCCCAACTAAGCATGCTATTTCAGAAGTGGTATGTAATTTTCTCAAAGAAAATATCATCTCCCACTTTGGAGTGCCAACTAAGATTATAACATAAAATGAAGCTTGTTTCTCTTCTCATGAGATTACCCAATTTTGCTAAAATTATGGGATTATCCTCTCCCACTCCTCTGACTATTATCTAATAGGAAATGGTCAAGCAGAATCAAGCAATAAGAACCTAGTGACCATTATCAGGAAGCTGGTAGATGCCAATCAGAAAACCTGGCATAAAGCATTATTTGACACCTTATGGGTAGATAGTATTACACCCAAGAGGGTGATAGGTATGTCACCATTCCAACTTCTTTATGATCTCAATGTAGAGATACCAATCACCCTGGAATTACCAGCATTGAATTTGGCAAAGATAGTAGAAGATTCAATATTTGAAAGTTCCATCGACAAAAGGATCATGTGTTTGACTGAACTAGATGAGAAGCGAACTATGGTGGTAGACCGTATTGCCACACATCAGAGTCTGGTAAAGAAGCTCTTTGATCAGAATGCAAGGATTCATGATTTCTAGATTAGAGATCAAGTTTTATTATGGGACAAGAGGAGAGAACCAAAAGGAATGCATGGGAAATTTGATTCCTTATCGAGAGGCCCATTTGCCATTCATCAGCTCGATGGTGAAAATAGTTTCTTATTGAAATATCAATATGGCACACCTTTTTCACTGCCTCACAGTGGGTAGCATTTGAAGCACTTCAATCCTTGAAGTATCAAATAAGATCAATTGTACATATGTATAGTCTTTAGTTTGTTTTGTGTTATTTATTTTCATTTTCTGGCATCTTTCTTTTTGGGTGACATGACTCCATAGCCCAATGGCATACATGAAGGCACTGAAGAGTCTAGATTCTACTCCCTTTGATTGTTTTTATAATTGATGGAATTTTCTCAACTGAAGCCAGCTATTGTTCCCAAAAAATTTCACTTATTTTTGTGAACAACATATCAACTATTTTAGTCCTGCATGACCAAAATAATCTTTTTCTTTTTTCAAAAAAATGTTCTGAGCATCCAAGTTTTTCAATTATTCAATCATGTTTAGCTAAGGAACTCATAGGTTCAATAGGTGGGATTTCACAAAGAAATAAGTTCCAAACACTTAGGCATTTCAAGGATGGTTCAACATTGAGGTTCAATCAAAAGACTTAACGGTGGGCTTCAAATAAATAGAATGAATCATTGAACCAATGAACCTTTGAAAAAATTGTTGGGTGAATATTTTGTCACTAGCTAACTGACAGCAAAATAGGCATATCAACCTCAGCATAAGGAGATTTATATGACAAAGTGTGCAAGTTTACCATAGCAAAATGAGATAAATCTCTCCTCTCATCAAGGGGAGGTTCCTTGTAAACTACTATAACTAATATAAGCTAAAAATACACTCATGGGTGGGATGACACCATCCATCTCTCTTTTTTTAGAGAAGATGCTCACAAAGACAAGGGGAGATACTGGGTAATTGCTGAAGGCATTTATCTTCTTTCAGAAATGATGTTCAAAAAACTAGAGGAAGACTTCTTGGGTAGTAACTGTAACCACAAGAAACCCATGAAAGCACAAAGTCTTTCATTGCTTCTTTCACTGATCAAGATGCAAGAACACAGTAGGATGAATCATAGCACAAAGTCTCTACCTCAACTATAACAAAGTGAAGGATTACAAAGGGTAATGGGAGCTCAAAGTCTCACCAATATCGTTTATACTGAAACATAAAACAAACAGACTGAAAGCAATGATGGTAGTGTAAAGTCTCCCACATTTGGCTTCAGGACACCTGCCATATTACTTCCACTAATTTTGCTTATTTCATTAAATGGACAAGACTGTATTTAGGAAATAGACATAAAAAAAAAATCTAGATGACACAAGCTATTTCAACACAAATTCTGAAAGGTCACTTGCTTTCTCATTCAAATAACAAAATATGATTAACAGTCTGAGCTCAAAGTCTTAGGAATGCCTTTCAATTTGGGTAGAGTTTTACTTTTGATCACCGAGAGATCTCCTTTATACAAAATGGGAGATTACAATATATAGTATTCCAAGAAATATTTGGGTGCTTATTTTCATAAAAATGGCCCATGCTAAATTGAATGCCTTGAATATCTGTGAAAGGGCCATGCTAGAATAGGCCATCAGCCTTGACTTTGGCATTCTGAATCATCTCAAATGTCTCCTCCTAAGCATGGGTTGTCTAGTCTTCTTTATGATGCTTACATGGCTGTCTATTCACCTTTACTTAATGCAAAAAAAAATAGATTGTGCCTTTGAATGTTCATGCTCTCTGATGTCTACTTGGTGGACTGTTTCACCTACTATAAATAACTCTCCTATAGATATTTCTAAATTTCCTTTAGCTTTCCCTCTTTCTTGTTGTATTTTGTCTCTTCCTAATGATCTGAGCTCTCAGGCTATCTTCTCACTTTCTACTGGCTCCTTTAGCTCCTTCTTTCACTGGTCATTGAGTTTGTTCTTGAGAATGCATCTTTGAAAATCAATGAATATTTCATTACCTTGAATTTGACATCTGTGAGGATGTCATTGGTGACTTAGTCACTTAAACTGCTTTGAACCTTGAACCTTGAACTCTTTTGGTTCAAAGGTTCAATGGTTCAATGATTCAAAGTGGTTCAATGGTTGGTGGTTTAATGTTTTGTAAAGGGCCATGTTCGCTCTCTTTTTCTTTTGTTGAACCATTTGGTTGAACTTCTTTCTAGAATATTCCACTTCTTTGATTCACTCAAAGCTTTTGTTCACACTTTTAACTTCTTTGAACCTTTGAACCATTTTGGTTCAAGGTTCAACAATTCAATGGTTCAATCTATTTCTTTGAAGCTTCAAACTTTCTAGATTTTTTGAAGCTCCAAACTTTTTGGATCCTTTGAAGCTTCAAACTTTCTAGATCCTTTCCTTTTTCATTGAACTCATTAAACCTTTGAACCATTGAAAGTTCAAGGTTTAATGGTTCAATGGTTCAATCTTAACTCTTCGAATCCTTTTATTCTTTTAAGTCTATCAAAGCCGTTGAACCTTTGAACTTATTGAAGTCTTCAAACTCATTGAACTCTTTGAAGTGGTTGAACTTCTTTGAAATATTTGAAGCACTTAACTCTTTTTGACCTTTTGAACCTTTGAACCACTTTGAACCTTTCTAAGTTCAAAGGTTTAATAGTTCATTGGTTCAATGATTCATTTCATTTCTTTAAAGCCCACTGTTAAGTCTTTTGATTAAATCTCGGTGTTGAACCATCCTTGAAATGCCTAAGTATTTGGAACTTGTTTATTTTTGAAAGTCTGCTTGTTGAACCTATGAGTTCCTTAGATAAAAATGCTTGAATAATTGAAAAACTTGGATGCTCAGAACATTTTTTTGAAAAAAGAAAAAGATTATTTTGGTCCTGCAGGACCAAAATAGTTGATATGTTGTCCACAAAAACAAGTGACATATTTTGGAAACAATAGATCGCTCTAGTTGGAGAACTTCCATCGATTGTAAAAATAATTAAAGGGAGTAGAATCCAAACTCTTCAGTGCCTTCATGTATGCCATTGGGCTATGAAGTCATGCCACCCAAAAAGAAAGATGCCCAAAAATGAAAATGAACAGCACAAAATAAACTAAAGACTATACATATGTACAACTGATCTTATTTGATACTTTAAGGATTGAAGTGCTTCAAATGCTACCCACTGTGAGGTAGTGAAAAAGGCATGCCATCTTGATATTTCAATAGGAAACTATTTTCACCATCAATCCAATGAATATCAAATGGGCCTCTCCATAAAGAATCAAATTTCACATGCATTCCTTTTGGTTCTCTCCTCTTGTCCCATAACAAAACATGATCTCCAATCTAGAAATCGCAAATCCTTGCTTTCTAGTCAAAGAGCTTCTTTACTAGACTCTGATGTGTGGAAATATAGTCCACCACCATAGTTCACTGCTCATCTAGTTTAGTCAATCACATGATCCTTTTATCGATGGAACTTTCAAATGTTGAATCTTCTGTTGCCTTTGCCAACTTCAATTCTGGCAATTCTAAGGTGATTGGTATCTCTACATTGAGACCACACAAAAGTTGGAATGGTGACATACCTTTTGCCCTCTTGGGTGTAATCATGTCTAACCATAAGGTGTCAAATAATGCTTTATGCCAGGTTCTTTGATTGGCATCTACTAGCTTCCTGATAATGGTCACCAAGTTCTTGTTGCTTGATTTTACTTGACCATTTCTTTGCAAATAATAGTTAGAGGAGTGGGAAAGGATAATTCCATAATTGTAACAAAATTTGGTAATCTCATGAGAAGAGAAATAGGCTGCATTATCTGTTAAAATATTAGTTGGCACTCCAAAGCGAGAGATGATATTTTCCTTGAGAAAATTACATACCACTTCCAAAGTAGCATGCTTAGTTGGGATGGCTTCCACCCACTTGGTAAAGTAGCCTATGGCTGTAATAACATACTCATGTCTAGTGCTCAAAGATAGGTTTATAGTGCCAATAAAATTAATACCCCACTGTTGAAATGACTCTTCAATTACTAATAGCTTGAGAGGTAATGCAGCCAATTTGGGTCTTCCAAAAACTATTGACACAATTCACATCTATGTACCCATTTGTATGCATCTTGAAATAGAGTAGGCCAATAATACCTTGCTTGTATAATATAATGAGTAGTCAGAGGTGCGAAAAAAATTCCTCCACAAGCTAAATTGTGGAAGGACTCCAAAATTTTGTTCTACTACACTTTATCCATGCAGCGAAGGAATACCCCATCAAGGTTCCTCTTATACAGACCATTGTGCCACAAGACAAAGTTGGTAGCTTTCAACTTAATAGTCCTCTTTTCTTTATGAGATAGGTGAGAAGGACACTTACCATAGGTAAGAAAATGAGCAATATTTGAATACTACTCATTCATAGTGGTGACAAAGAGAACCGTTAGCATGTCTTTAACTTCTATTTCTTCATACCCTATTTCTTCTGGTATGTTATCAACAATTAATTGCCAGAGACCCCTTCCCTACACAAGTTTCATTGGTTTGATAACCAAATCAAACTCTTAGATTTTAGCAATCCAATTGCCCCTTTTTGTTCCAAACTCTTGTTGAGTTAGTATGGACTTGAATAGTGTATCAAGGACTAGAGCAACAGTGTGTGAGTTTAGGATGTAAAAATGAAAGTGATTTACCACCTTTACCATAGCATAAGCATGTTTATCCATGTTTGAATACTTTAACTCATGAGCTTTGAGAGGATAACTCATGAAAGATATGGGAGATTCCACACCTTCTTTATTCTGTTGAACCAAGATGGTTGAAAGTGTGTGTTCAGAAGCATAGCTGTACATCATAAAGTCTTTGGCATAATTAGGACAAACTAGAATTGGGGCATGGGTGATAGCTTCCTTGATGTCTTGAAATGCTGACTTGCCTCCTTTCATCTAGCTGAGAGTGGCTTTACCTTTCATCATATTGACAATGTGGCGAGTCTTTTCTGCTAATTCAGGAATAAACCTTCACAAAAAATTTACCTTTCCAAAGAAAGATTGGACTGTGCTCTTACTGGCAGAAAGAGCAAGCTCTTGAATGGATTTGACCCTTTTTGGGTTGATCTTTATGCCCTCTCGAGATACAGTGTGTCTGAGAAGTCTACCTTATGTAATCCCAAAAATAGATTTCTCAAGATTAAGGGAAATACCATTCTGCCTACATCGCTCTAGCACTTGTTGTAGATGATGCACATGATTAGGATGATGCTTAGAAGAGATAGTCAAATCATCAAGATATACCACAATGAACTTCCCCATTTCATATCTAAAAGAAAGATCCATTGCTCTTTAAAAAGTGGTGCTACCATTGATCAAGTCAAATGCATTCTACGATATGCAAAAGTGCCCCAAGGTGTTTTGAAAGTGGTCTTATGTTGGTTTGCTTCACCAACTTCCACTTGATTATACCCTAAGAAACCATCTAACATTGATAACATTTCAATGCCAGTCACTGTCTATAGCAGCTGATCCATGATGGGCAGGGAATAGTTATCCTTTAAAGATGGCTAATTCAGATTTTTGAAATCAACACACAAGCAAATTTATCCAATCTTCTTTCTCACAGGGGCTATGTTCACAATCCAAGTGGAATGATGGATTGGGAAAATAATTCTTGCATTCAGCATTTTCTATATCTCAGATAAAATTGTGCTTGATATCCTGGGGTTGTATTGCCTTTGCTTCTATTTGTGAGGCAATGACCCAATCTTGAGAGGAATTTTGTGCTAGATTTCTTTAGGTCTGAGATATTTTAGATCATCATAAGAGTATGCCAAAACATCAATGTAATAGTGAAGTAGAGTGATAAATTGAGTTTTTTATCAGGGGTACAACAATTCTCAATGTTCACCATTTTTTAATTGTCTTTTGTAATCAAATTGATTTGGTCAAAAAAATTGGAAGATTTTGAACCCATTTGTTGCTCCTTGATAAACCTATCATGCTTGTTGAATTTTTTTTCAAGAGGAACTAATCCTTTGGGAATTTTATTCCCTTTGAGCTGAAGGAACTCTTCATCATCTTTTGAATTTTTTTTTGGAGCTAATTCCCATGGTGGAGATTCACTGCCTATAAAATGAAGCTTTTAAAAGTTGTCCTTCTATTCTATAAAATCAATGATTTGGTTATCACCATTGAACACCTACTAATGGTCAGCATTATCAAGCACACTTGGTCAAAAGACTAGTTTTATAATGTATCTATCTCCTTTGAAATCTTGGTGAGGGACCAAGAGAGTTGCAGAGACAGCCAATGAATCTACTCAACTGTTAAATTTTCTAGGCATGGCAAAAATACTAAAAGCATCAAAGATTTTAATGCAGTCCCACACCAGATTGTGATAATTTCATAATCTCTCATTTTTGGTTTGATATAGATTCCACACTTAAAAAACCACCAGTTTAGCATCTCCTTTGGCATGAAGGATTTTAACACTTTTATCTTGAGTAGCCTTTAAGCCGAGTAGCAGCGATTCATATTTAGAAGTGTTGTTAGTGTTGCTAAACTAAAACTTATATGCATAGGGAAAAATATCTCCTTAAAGAGATATTAAAATAACTCCAACTCTAGAACCAATAAAATAATTGTTTCCATTGAATTCTAAAATCCAGACATTATCACAATTTTATCTTCTTTCAGATTTTTCTTCATCAAGAAGGGAAGATCCCTTTTCATGTGTACTATGCCCTACTAATTTTTCTGATACCTTATCTATTTTTTTTGGATTGTCACTTAGTAAGCTTTCATCTACTGAAATAGGAATGTCTTTAGTAGACAAAAATTAATTACCCATGCCTAAAGACTCAAACATAATTTGAGCTTTAGGGGCTGACGTTTGGGTGATAATATACTTTGCCTCCTTCTTAGGAAGCATCCTTTGCATGATGCCTTTGATAGGGATCCTCATCTCAGATAGGTCCATGCT
This sequence comes from Torreya grandis, assembly GCA_037957365.1. Taxonomy (NCBI): domain Eukaryota; kingdom Viridiplantae; phylum Streptophyta; class Pinopsida; order Cupressales; family Taxaceae; genus Torreya; species Torreya grandis. Next base: position 2,317,438 of record JARHVA010000124.1, read on the forward strand.
CAATTCTCCACCAACATCCTTGTAAAAAATTTGCCCAAGAAGGATGTCGTATGAGGCTAGATGTCGACCACCAGGACTATCATTTTTATTCTCTTATCTAGAAAAGTTGTAAACATAAATTAAGCATCTTTGATTTGTCCCAGCAAAGGCACTTGTTTGTTTTATATGGAGAAACATCTATCAGAGGTCTTAGTTATCATGAGATCAAGAGAGTCTACCACTTTGATATGTATGCCATTGTCAAAAGCATTTGAGTCTATAATGTAATTGTTCAGCTGATAACCGTTTATCAACAGGGAAACATAAAATGGTTTTATTTTCCTAGGGGAAACTGGAGGAGTAATCACAAGATTATTTTAGGTGGATGTATTCTTTAGGGGACTAGGAGTTACTTTCAAAATATCTTGTCCTACAGGGACATTTTTATTCTTCACACATTCAACCAACATATCCAACTGCTCAGGGTTGGATTGCAAGAATTTAAACTCAGACATTTGAATTTTAGTCTTCTTAACATGGTCAATTATATCAAATGACTGAAATGAATTAGAAACAAGGGAAGGTAGTGCATCCTTCTAGTTTTTTGGGAGTGTGGTACTGGTCTAAGAATTTAAAGCAGAAGATATAGGAATATTTAAGGTACTTACTTTCTTAGTGATCATCAGGTCCTTTCATTGAAAAGGCAGAGTAGTCCCCCATTTAGCAATTAAAATTGTTGGTTGAGATCCTTCTCTTATTTTTCCCTTATCAGCTTGTTGAGCTGATTGGTTCTAGGCCCTAGTAAATACAGCGTATGATCCATCAAATGCTTTTGACTTGCTTCTAGCTTCTTCTTAGTAATTCAGGAAACCAATGTTAGAGTTTCCAACTAATTCTTCTTCTCCCTTTGTGAAGAGATTAGCGTCATATTCTTGGTTCAACTCAAGTTAGAAAGAGAAATCAAATTCAGTTTCAAGATATCCAACTACTAAGTTGGTTGGTGCTACTTCAATGGAAAACTTCCCCTGTGGGGGAGGAAGACAATTTGGTTGCCCTTGATTTTTGGCAACATTGCCTTGGTATGACTGATTGGGAAATTTTCTCCTTAGTATATCTCAGTATGAAGGAGGAGGAAACATCCTTTGTGCCATTTGCTTCTTGAGATCTAGCAACTCATTTTCCACCTTATACATCATAGGATCAATGGTGGTTGAAGAAGAATATTTAGAAGATAAAGAAAATTTACTTCTGTTACGATCTCTTCTTATCTTCCTTGCCAAGATGAGATCATCTTTGACCTCAGTGGCCAAATTATGAGCTGCAGTAAGGTCTATGTGGCCATCCTGTGTCAATAAGAAACTTACTTTAGGAAGTTAAGAATTGATGAAGAAGCATTTGAGATTCTCAAGTGTTAGCTGAGTAATTGTAGGAATCCTATTCCTCAGCTTGTCAAACTTGGCTATGAAGTCTCTCATAGGTTCATGAGGCTCTTTTTTCATTTGTGTAAGCTGAACCAATAGGGCATGTGTGTCTTTTGTAGGCTTGAACCTTGCTTCAAACTTGGCTTTAAGGGTGTTCTAGTCAGTCACAGTCTGGGCCTGCAGATGATAAAACTAGTCTACAATAGCACCTTGTAATGTTTCTACAAACAACCTGACTACTATGTCCTCATACTCCATGCCTATCACACCACAGGCTATGTAGAAGGCTACAATATGTTCATCAAGATGAACTCTCCCATCACCAAATAACTTAGGGAAATTCTTTCTTGAATTATGAAGTAGTTCATGTAGAGGTGGAGTTAGATTCAGGGGACCAAAGGTGTTACCCTAGGGGCCTTGAGCTACCATTATATGAATATTGAATGAAGTGATAACAAATCTTTGAGGGTTATGTATAGACAAAGCTCTACTAGCAGAGGAAAGAGGAGCTTTGCCTAGTATTGGAGACCTCACATTGGTAAGAGGAAAACTCCTGGTTCGCTAAAGGTGAGTTTGTAGAGGGGAAAGATCAAAGTTATTTTGCCACACAAACTCAAATATAGGGTCAACAATACCTTGAGATCTCTAGCTTTGTGTATACCATAGATCTACCAAGGTTTATAATGGAAATGGAAAAGAACTGGAACTACTTTAATTTGAAGCTTGAGGATTCAAACTGTGTGTTCTTTCTCCCACGGAGTTGCCAAAAACTTGTTGGATGAATATTTTGTCACCAGATAACTAACAAAAAAATAGGTATATCAACCTTAGTATAAGGAGATTTATACAGTAAAGTGTGTAGTTTTACCACAGCAAAATGAGATAAATCTCTCCTCTCATCAAGGGAAGGTTCCCTATAAGGCAGGGGAGGTTTCTTGTAAACTACTATAACTAATATAAGCTAAAAATACACTCAAGGGTGGGATAACACCATCCATATCTCTTTTCTCAGAGATGATGCTCAAAAAGACAAGGGGAAATCTTAGGTAATTACTGAAGGCATTTCTCTTCTTTCAGAAATGATGTTCAGAAAACCATTGAAAGACTTCCTGGGTAGTAACTTGTTGTTTCCCAAAAATGTCAACTATTTTTGGGACAACATTTGAATTATTTTGGTCCTACAGACCAAAATTATCTTTTCCCTTTCCTAATTTTGTCTTGAGCCTTCAAAATCCTCATTTTTCCAAACTTTTCAAAAAATCTACGGACTCCGCAGGCTTGAATCTACGGACTGTGCAGGAAAAGAAAAATCTATGGACTCTGCAGGTGATTTTCAGTCAAAAGAATTGGTTTTTAGCATTTGTTCATTTTCTAGGATTTGGTTCAAAGTTTTGGTTCAATTGAAAATCTTCATCAACAAACACCAGTAGTTCAACAAGGGCTTGGCGCGCTTCATTGAACCTTTGAACCGGTTCAACAAAGGTTCATCAAAAAGGTTCAAAGGGTCGGTTCAAAGCCAAAAGTACTTTTCGGAGGGACAAGTGTCTTTGCAGAGGACACTTCACCGACCAAAGCACCCTTTGACTTTTTCAAAGATTTGTTAAATGCCCATGGGAATTTCACCTGAACTTTTGCTTGGGGAATTTCACCTGGGGAAAATGTCTGCGGGAATGTTCAAAGGAAAGCTCGAAGGAAATCCACAGGTATGCAAAAAGTGAATGGCCCGAGGAGAAGCTCAAGGAAAATTTGTGAAGGACCATTTCTCAGGGCCTAAAAGGGTAAAGTGCAGTCTGTAAAAGTGCCAAGTGGAAGATAAAAGAAGACCAAGGGATGACGCGCCTGAACATGTCAAATTCAGCACAATCAACTAGCCGTTGAAAACACAGTGATGGGCAGGAAGACGTCAATTTTAGGGATAGTAAAATAGCCATTGATCTTTTGAACATATAACACAAAATACATTCACAATTTTCAAGGCCAAGACCAATAGAAAGCGTGGAAGAAACAGAATAGCAATTTAAATCCAGGACCCGATTCAATTGGTTGAAGGAGGAACGACGAAGATAAGATTAAAATTGCCAGGTGGAACATTGGAAGTACAAACTTTCAATAAACGCAACTTATTTCCTTGGATTGATAAAATCAAAAGGAAAAAGTGCCCCTAAGTTTCAGCGCGTCTCCTTAACAGATTTCAATGCAAATTGATGTATTATTTATTCCCAAGTCCTTTTGAAGAGACTATATAAGGGACTTTTCTTGATTGTAATAAGGATCATCTTCTTTTTGATAATTTGAACGAAACTCTGCCAAAATTGAGAGGCATCATTGAGACTTTGTGCTCAGTCTGTTTATCATATTTTGTTAATGAAAATAAGGGACTTTTTCAGACTTTGTGCTATTATATCTTATTTGTTTCATTGATTTAATAAGCCGAATTAGTTAATTTGTCAAGAAGGTGTCCTAGAGAATCAACTGTGGAGAGACTTTGCGCCCCCATAGCTGCCTTCAGTGTGTTTGTATTTTCATTACTGTGTAAATAACTTTGTAAAGACTTTGATCTTTCATTGTTCTTCATATATTACTCTTGAGTATTTCTTGTGCAGACTTTGTGCTACGTCTTGATTTGCTGGTTACCATACTTCAGTCATATTCTGCTTTTATTTTCAGGAGTATTCTTGTAGCTAGTTGAACAGTTCTTCTGAAAGAAGAGGAGTGTTGTCTATCATTCTCTTGAATTCCTCCTTTGTTTTGTTTACATCATCTCTAAAGAAAGAGAGATGGATGCCTGGTCCTACCCTTGAGTACTATTTTCTATTCATATATATATATATATATATATATATATATATAGCATATCCACAGGGAACCTCCCCTTGATGAGAGGAGAGATAAGTCTCCTTCTGATGTTATAAAACTACACATTAGGATGACTAATCTTCTTGCTTTGGCTGATAAGACCTATTTTGTTTACCAGTACGCTAATAGACAAAATATTCAGCCAACAATTTTTGGCGACTCCGCTGGGGATCTTGAACAAGCAGTCCTTACCCTTATCCATTATAGAGTCTGGCAACTCCCATCTGGGCCTTACCCACTATCATTATAGCCTTATTATCTCTCTCCATCCTCCATATCCATTACATTATCTAGTCTACAAAACCAGAGCTGCTGGGAAAGAAAGCACAGTTTGAAGCCTCAAGCTTTAAGCTAAAGCAGGGCCAGTTTCTTTTCCATTTTTGTCCTATAATCTGGCAACTCCACTCAAATGTGTTATCCCTATTGTTCATAATCTGATCATGGCAGTTCGAGGCCCTTGGGTTAACTCTTTTGTCCCACTCAACTTGACTCCACCTCTGCATGAGCTACCACTCAGTTCAAGGAAGAATTTCTCCAAATTCTTTGGTGATGGAAGAGTCCACCCTGATGAACACATTGCAGCCTTCACCATAGCCTGTGGTGTGATAAGGGTGGAATTTGAAGACGTAGCAGTCAGGTTGTTCATAGAGACACTACAAGGTGCTGTTGTAGACTAGTTTTACCATCTATAGACTGGATCAGTCACTGGTTGGGACACTATCAAAGCCAACTTTGAAGCAAGAATCAAACCAACAGAAGATGCACATGCCCTTTTGGCCCAGCTTATGCAAATGAAGAAGGAGCCTCATGAGCCTATGTGAGATTTTATTACAAGGTTTGACAAGCTGAGAAACAAGATTCCCATAATTGCTCAGCCTATAGCTGAGAATCTCAAATGCTTTTTCATTAATTCTCAGCTACCTGAAGTCATTTTCCTTTTAAGACGTGCTGGTCAAATAGATCTAGCTATAGCTTAACTTTTGGCCATTAAAGTAGAAGATGATCTCATCTTAGCAGGGAAAATAAGAAGAGATCCCAATAGAAACAGAGCTTCATCATCTTCTGAATTTGCATCTACAAGCACCACAGATCCAATGGTGTAGAAATTAGCAAATGAACTCCTTGCCCTCAAAAAACAAATGACCCAAGGGATGTTATCTGCGCCTGCATACAGAGATGCACCAAGGAGGACATTCCCTAATTAGGCACATCAAAGGCAACCCAATCATCTTCCTCCCCCACAAAAGAATCCTGCCCTTGAAGCACCTCCAACAAACTCGGTAGTTGGATATCTGGAAACAGAGCATGTTTCTTATTTCCAACCTGATTTAGAGAAAGAATATGGCACTGATCTCTTCAGGGAGGATCTAGAAGAATTAGCTGGTGACTCCCACATTAGTTTCCTGAATTACCAGGATGAACTTAGAAGTGAAGATAAAGAAGTCAAAGGATCATATGCAGTATTCACCAGGTCACAAAATCAGTCAGCCCAACAGGCCGACAAAGAGAAGACAGAGGAGCGACCCCAACTAGCAATTTCAATTGCTGAGCAGAGAACCCCTCTTCTTTTTCAATCAAAGGACCCGGTGATTACCAAAGAAGTAAGTACATCAAACATCTTTGTACCTTCTACTTCAGCTCCGCAAACCAATCCTCCCCCTCTCAAAAATCAAAAGGATGAACTCCCATCTTCTCTTCCAGGCCCATTCCAATAATTTGACATGATTAATCATGTCAAGAAATCCAAAATTTAGATGACTGAGTTTGAATCCCTGCAAGCCAATCCTAAGAAATTGGATATTGATGGAGAACCAGGTGCAGACCTGTTTGAGGTAAAAATTGTGGTCACCCAAACGGCCCCTACAGCTCAAATTCTATTTGAGCCTCCAGGCAGGGGTAATTACTTCTTGACCACAGAGGATGTTCATGTTTCTACAGATGAAAGTCCTATAGCTGACAATCCAAGAATTAATCCAAATAAGATTTTAGAAGAATTGGTGGGATGTAGTATAAACAAGGAAGGATCTTCCATCTCTAAAGAAGAGAAATTTGATAAGAGATCAACTTTTGATGATGACAGCAATTCTTCTACCAATGATGGAGTTGGGACTGTATTGATATCTCCTCAAAGAAATATTCTTCCTTCATGCAATTTGCAAGTCAACAACACTAACAATACAGCTGGAGGCAAATTTTTGTTGCCTAAATTGAAGATTGCTCAAGATGAAGAAGTCAAACTACTTGACATCAAAGGAGATGGTGATCTGACAGTTTGTCAAGAATTTGACTTGGACGATCCAATCATGTGTTGGACTGAACCAGTAAAATAGAAAGTTATAATCTTGGACCATGCTGCTGCAAATCAAAATTAGGCAAAGGAATCCGTCACCAAGACAGCAAGGAGTGATAATTTCCGTTTTGAAGACCACATCCTGCCATGGGGCAAGAAGAAGAAAGAGTCAACAAGAAGATGTAAAAAATTAGTTTCTTCATGGAGAGCTCCATTTACCCGTCACTATTTCTGGGGACAAAATGGTTTCCTACTGGTTTACCAGAATAGAACATTATTTTCATTGCCTCCCAAAAAGCAGCATTTGTAACACTTCAATCCTTGAAGTGTCAGATCATTACCCCTGTATATATGTATATTTGTACAGTTTTAATTTCTATTTTATTTTGTTTGTTTTTTTCTTTATTGCCTTTCATTTCTGGAAAGCATGACTCCGAAGCCCAACAGTACACTTGAAGGCACTGAAGATTCTGGATTCTACTCCTTCCAATTCATTTTGCAATTGACAGAAGTTCCCCAATTGGAGCCAGCTGTTGTTCCCCTAAAATGTCAACTATTTTTGGGACAACATTTGAATTATTTTGGTCCTACAAACAAAAATTATCTCTTCCCTTTCCTAATTTTGTCTTGAGCCTTCAAAATCCTCATTTTTCTAAACTTTTCAAAAAATCTACAGACTCCGCAGGCTTGAATCTACGGACTATGCAGGAAAAGAAAAATCTACGGACTCTGCAGGCGGTTTTGAGTCAAAAGAATTGGTTTTTAGCATTTGTTCATTTTCTAGGATTTGGTTCAAAGTTTTGGTTCAATTGAAAATCTTCATCAGCAAACACCAACAGTTCAACAACAAGGGCTCGGCGCACTTCATTGAACCTTTGAACCGGTTCAACAAAGGTTCATCAAAAAGGTTCAAAGGGTCAGTTCAAAGCCAAAAGTACTTTTTTGAGGGACAAGTGTCTTTGCATAGGACACTTCACCAACCAAAGCACCCTTTGACTTTTTCAAAGATTTGTTAAATGCCCATGGGAATTTCACTCAGACTTTTGCTTGGGGAATTTCACCTGGGGAAAATGTCCGCGGGAATGTTCAAAGGAAAGCTCGAAGGAAATCCATGGGTAAGCAAAAAGTGAATGGCCCAAGGAGAAGCCCGAGGAAAATTTGCAAAGGACCATTTCTCAGGGCTTGAAAGGGTAAAGTGCAGTCTGGAAAAGCGCCAAGTGGAAGATAAAAGAAGACCAAGGGATAAACTCAAATCCTAATCTTCAAATTTGAGTTTATAATTGACCTTGTCAAGTTTAGATTCAAACATTAATTGATTTCTATTTAGGCCTCAATTCTTGGCGTTGATACATAGAACTTTCTCTTTTGGGTTGCATAATTTCCAATAATTGATTACCCAAACTTGATGACTATTTATTATTTATTTGTTCAATGTCTATCTTCATCATTATTTGTGCCTTTATTTTGAGAATATAGCCTTTCTCCAAGAGCCTTTTGCCTTATGGATTATGCCAACTGATCATGTTTATGTTTGATTCTATGTGTTGAGTCAATGTTAAAGTTGTTTCCAAACTTTTAGATTAAATAAAATTCACATCAATATTTTATTTCAATCCTAGCTTTTGACGTCATTTGGCCAAAAGTCTTAAAACAACCTATTTAAGCATAGCTTTTGACTCTATATTTGGATAAAAGACCTAGCAACTCTTTTCCCTTTCCTATTTTAGACCTTGTTTGGAACACTTCGGCCTAGACCTTTGACATTTTGGTTTTATTCAGATGCTTAACTTTTTGTGTGTATGACATTTGATGTTAGACTATTTCATGCTAAGTTTTAACACAAACCATTTTGGAGATACATCTCCACCATTGACTAGGTTAGATCAAGTTTAAACCTCATTTTCGACATCACTTTTTTAGATTTTACAAATTCTAAGCCTTTTTTCTGATATTTCATCACTTATGTGGATGTCTAGCTAAACTTATAGTGGATTCACATACAATCCAAGTTATGATATAATGGTCACATAAAATCTGACTAGAAACCCCTATAGAGATATATTTTCCAAGGAGTTTTATTATTCTTTATACAATACTCCATGTGGGGAATAAAGTCAAAAACTATCTGGAAATTCAACTCAAGACACGATTGGGATGATATGGTTTATTAGGAGGAATTGGATGCTTTGTATTGTGAAAATAACCAAGCTTCATGACATCCTTTTGTTATTTGATCATCAGCTATCGATAACCCTTCTTCAGACTATATGAGCTACTAAGGTCTATAGTATCTAAGGAATAACATTACCATTCTAGGACCTCATCGTTTAGCTCATGTAAGCAATCAAGCTCCATGATTCTCTATCCTTATCCATTCAAGACCTCATCTTTTAGCTCATGTGAGTAATCAGTCTCTATGATACCCTACCATTTATATTCTAAGACCACATCGTTTATCTTGTATGAGCAATCAAGCTCCATGATGCCCTACCATTTCAATTCCAAGACCTTGTTCTTTGGATTATGTGAGAAATTAAGCTCTATAATGCTAAGCCGTTACCCAATTATAGGCCATTCTATTAAGGTGTGGAGCCTAAAAGCTTCACCTAAGGAGCATTTTGCAGTTTTTAGGTTTACACAGTCACCGACATCGATCAGGAGCGATTGACATCAATCAGGAGCAGTTCAAGAGACGTCAACGTCGGCAGGGATCGACCGACGTCGATCATAGGCAAGCAGGCAGGAACTGATGTCAGTTACCTGTGCATCCAGAAAGCTATTTTCGTGGATAGAACTAAGTGTTTGCATGATGGGATTAAGTCATAGTCTTAAGTCCGTGTCTCTATTATTAGTAAGACTGTTTTAGAGCCCTTGTTTAAGAGGCATAACTATTAGTTGTAAATGCATGCTCAAGTTTCCTAATTCTATATGTAGGATTAGATCTTCTTAGCTTATTGTATTGTTGTAGAATGTTGAAGAATAGTACAGAATTGAATCATTCTAGGTTGTTGGAGTTGATTGTACTTGAGAGAGAGAGCTCTTGAGGGAAAGAGATCTAGAGAGAGATCTGTACATCTAAGAGAGGTGTGGAAGAAAGAAGTTTCTTCAATTGTATTCCTTCTGTAAAGAGTTTAATACAAGTTTTCAGGGTGGTTTCTTGTATCTCTTCTTGTTTGCTATTTATCATTCTGGTTACTTATCATTCTGATTTAATTCCACATTTATTGCTTTCATAAGTGTAATCAAATTTTTGGTTGATCCCCAACACATTCCTCATCCACTACAAATCCCATCAAAACCACAACCAATCATTTAAAGATAAAGCTATGTTCAAAACTAGTATTTTCTAACTCATTGGAAACCAAGGCCAAGAAAATCAACTAATTTGAGATGTTTTTGTTGAATTAACCACTTGTGATAAGGCAACCTATGATGAATTACCTATTGATCCTATACAAATTAGCGAGGAGTCTCACTCTAATGAACCAATCTTTAGTGTCACTTATTAATGATTATAACTACCTTTGGGCAAATATTTACCTTGACAATATGCCTATTTTTCAAGAGCCTCCCTATGACAAACTAGTCTTTGAGGAATTGTCTCTTGGACGTTTTCTTATTGTTGAAGAGTCTCACTTTGACAAATCAATCTCTATGGAACCCACCATGCCATCACATGTTATTACTTGTCCAATACCAAACATTCAACTAGACATCATTGTAATAAAGTATCCATAATATGAAGAATCATAATTAGAGTCAAGATATATTCTTGGACCAACATCAGATTTAGCATCAGAACCAAAATCAACATCAGTCTTAACTTAGATTCAAAGTCTATTGAGTCAGAATCATATTCAAAAACAAAATACATTCATGGCTATTATAATATTAGTTATGCATGCTTTGTGTCGGGGAATCCAAGAACAAACACACCTGTTCTGATCCCACTTGTTAGGATCTTGCTCCTCAGAAAGAGCACAATATGATTACCAAATACAAGCAATTAAACATGTGAAAATATACCAGAAGCACAAGTAACTATAATTCACAAATATCACAAAATATGAGAGACAATACACTATCTTGTATTAACATTTGTACAGAAAAGAATACAATAAAGAGATGCCACTCTCTTCCACCTTACAGAGGCTTCCCACACCTCAAGTGTACATTAATTCTTCTTCAAAACACTCTCCTACCAAAAATGGTCCCAACACACAACTCACACACATAATTGGTGTTCACCTCTCCAACCAGTCAGTAATAACCCTGCCAGTACACCAAGCACTCTAAAGTACTTCAAGTTGATCTCCCATGAACCTGCAACCTACAATTCAATAGACCATACTTACACATGTAGATCTCCTATGAGCTTGCAACAACTTGCAACTCAATGATCTTACAATGGAAGGATCTTCCTTGCCTTCCTTTCTAGCTCATATTTACAATACATGCCAATGGGTCTATAAATAGATCCCACACTTAAACAATAACTTAGACTCTTAGTTTACTATAATTATCCACGCAGCTCAAGACTTGAAATAGCCTTTACATGCAAACACTCCGTTCAACTAACTAACTATTCATGCAACAAACAGTTCTGGAACACACAGGCGATTGACATCGGTCCCTATCTAACTAGTGCTGACCGACGTCGACTGACTCTTGCCAATGTTGATTTCCTTCTGCAAGCATCATGACCGACGTCAGTCATACTGCCGATGCTGGTACTACTAGAACTTTAGCATCCTCCTTTTCATCTGCATAGTTGAAGCTTTTAGCTCTACAACCTAACAATCTCCCACTTGGAGATAAAAAGCTACAATTGTACCTATACCTATACTTTGTCTAGTTTGTTCCCTTGGCTTTGTATCCCTCTTCAAGATCACTCTTGAAGACCAACCACCACAAAACTTGTAGTGCAACCCCTATCATCCAAATCACTTGCCACATCCACATCTACAAACCATGTCAAAAATAACTTGACCCTGCATAACATGTGCACCTACTGCTGGTCCCTCTAAGAATCAACTGAATTGCCCTCCAATGCTTCTTTCCTAAATTGGCTCCAAACTTGTGACAACTCCCACTACTTGGGAAAACTCAGGTCTAGTACATACCATGCACTTAACCTCATTATGTGAATCAAGACACTGTTCTGTAAACTGTCCAACCATCGGCGTGCTAACCGGTCTCACACAATCAACCTAAAACAAAGTCAACCTGTGACCTTCCATGTCCCTAGAACACACTCATGCCAAAGAATCTTGTTGCTCCCAGATTCCTCATGACACCCCTCTAAACTAGCTTTACCTTTAGTTTAGTAACTCCCTGTATATGTAACCCTGCAACAAGTACATCATACAGTAATAGGATAATGTAGCTAATATTATCCAGCCTAGTAAAGAGAAACACAATGATCAAACCTCCATTGTCTTGCAGCTTATTCAAGACCATATGCCCTGGCCTTTCATCTCACGTATCCATTTTCGCTCTTCTTCATCCTGAACATCCATTTGTCTCTCAATGCTTTCTTTCAGCTGGCAACTCCACCAAAAACTCCTGTTTGGTTCTCCTCCAAGGAATGACATCCTCATCCATGCCAAGCTCCCACTATTTCCTGGATCTACCTATTCTGCTTCTTTAACAACATCCTGGTTCTTTACCATAAGTGAGCAACATGTAGTGTAAAGAAGGGAAATGACAAATTTGAGGCTTACATACCCTTTAAGTCCTCCATATGGGTGCTTGAGACTCCTTGACAGCTTGCTGTCCACCCAAAATTTGTCTCAGTGACCGATGCTGATCACATCTCAGTCTGCACCCAACTGATGTCAGTTCCCTACAACTGCCTCATCACCGACGTCAGTTCCCCCTTGTCGACACCGGTGTTTATCTACCCTGAGTCACCAACGTCAAGCTGCACATAGCTGACATCAGTCCCTATCTAGACGCCAATGCTGATTTTCTAGTCGACGTCAGTCTCTGTGTTTTTCTTGTGAGAACTGACCTTTTCTCGCAAGCTCCTTTTGGATCAAACCCTTGTCCAAATCACCCTTGCTCTACTCAGAATTATTTTGCCCCTTGTGCTGAACTCTATCCGTCACCTTCTCCTTGAAAACCAAGGCTTTCTTGTTCTTGTCACTAACATTGGATTCCTCAAGAAACGTCACCTTCTTCTTCTGCATACAGAAATCTTGATCTATGCTCTTCAAATCTGAAATCATACCCTTTGACTCAAGAACATGCATCTCCTTCTTATTCATGTGACCAAGCCTATTAAGCCACATCTTCGAATCTACAGCTGAAGTAGATAACCCAGAAAGAGAATCAGTAATACAAGTAGATAGATAAAGTGTACCTACTTTCTTACCTCTTACTACAACAAGTGCACCCTTGGTAACCTTCCAAGAGTCCATTGTGAGAGTTACTGTGCAACCCTCATCACCCAAACTTCTTACAGAAATTAAGTTTTGCTCCAGAACTGGGACATGCATGACCTCCTTCAACACCCATGTGTTACATGTCTATAATTTCAGCTTCACTTTCCCTTCGTCAACCATCTGACAAGGCTTACCATCCCCTAAACAAATTTCTCCAAAGTCTCCCTGGACATACTCATGAAAAAATTCCCTATTTGGGGATGCATGAAAAGAGGCACCAGAATCTAAAACCCAAGATTCTACTTTATCCAAAGAACATACCAGAGCATTCTGTGCAACATAATCCACAACATCTGCTTCTTCTTCATGTCCTTCATGCTAATCTTCACCCGACCTGCAATCTCTCTTTAAGTGCCCTTGTTTTCCACATTTCCAGGGGGTTATTCTACCATACCTGGACTTGGATCTCCTACCATTAAACTTATCCATTCATAGCTTACTATCTTCTGCCATTGCTCTACTCCCACTCAAACAAAAACCCTTGTGAGTAACATGTAATCAACACACACTAACCAGATCTAATTTAATCTGTTAGTATCCCAACCAAAAGCTCTGATACCAGTTGTCAGGGAATCCAAGAACAAACACACCTATTTTGATCCCACTTGTTAGGATCTTGCTCCTCAAAAAGAGCATAATATGATTACCAAATACAAGCAATTAAACATGCGAAAATATACCAGAAGCACAAGTAACTATAATTCACAAATAGCACAAAATATGAGAGACAATACACTATCTTGTATTAACATTTGTACAAAAAAGAATACAATAAAGAGACGCCACTCTCTTCCACCTTACAGAGGCTTCCCACACCTCAAGTGTACATTAATTCTTTTTCAAAACACTCTCCTACCAAAAACGGTCCCAACACACAACTCACACACAGAATTGGTGTTCACCTCTCCAACCAGTTAGTAATAACCCTGCCAGTACACCAAGCACTCTAAAGTACTTTAAGTTGATCTCCCATGAACCTGCAACCTGTAATTCAACAGACCATACTTACACATGTAGATCTCCTATGAGCTTGCAACAACCTGCAACTCAATGATCTTACAATGGAAGGATCTTCCTTGCCTTCCTTTCTAGATCATATTTACAATACATGCCAATGGGTCTATAAATAGATCCCACACTTAAACAATAACTTAGACTCTTAGTTTACTATAATTATCCACGCAGCTCAAGACTCGAAATAGCCTTTACATGCAAACACTCTGTTTAACTAACTAATTGTTCGTGCAACAAATAGTTCTGGAACACACAGGCGACTGACATCGGTCCCTATCTAACTAGTGCTGACTAACATTGGCTGACTCCTACCGACACTGGTTGCCTTCTGTAAGCATCATGACCAATGTCGGTCATACTGCCGATGCTGGTACTACTGGAACTTTAGCATCCTCCTTTTTGTCTGCATAGTTGAAGCTTTTAGCTCCACAACCTAACACTTTGTAGATCAGTTTGAATACATTTGTGATCTTTCCATAGTTTTTGAAGATAAATACTTTAGCATCAACACAAGTTCTCCTAGTATCTTCTATGAGGATTGTGTATCCTCTCCCCATTCTATTACCATTACCACAAACCAACATACCCATGTTATTGAAATTTCACCTCCAACAAGTGTTGATTGGGATTGATAGAATCACACCTTGTTAAACTACATCTATGGTAACATTTTAGTTAAAGAACAACAAGGATGCTAATACCAAATTCATGTAGAATAAGAACACTCTCCTAGTGAAATATTTTTAAAGGCACTATGGGATAATCAAATTTAAAACTCATCTTCTAGTGAAACATTTTTAGAGGTGCTAGAAGATAATCAAAGTCAAAAGTCAATGATACTTAGTAAAACCTTCTCAAAGGCACTATGGAACCATCAAGACAACATCATTGGTAAAAACCTCATCAAGGTGCCAATCATTGAGCACAAAATTTCTTCTCTTCTTAATGAAGACATTATAAAAGAACAAATCAATATAGATCCAACTATACAACCTATTTATATGGTAGATACTCTTAGGTCTAAAAAACAATAAAATTCTGTGGTCCTATTAAGAGAATATTTAGAATTCTTTAGCCCTGCCACATCCAAAGTTATGCAAAATCTAGAATCAGCAACATTGTTTATACCTAGAAATCCCAATCTTCATTTGTTTCCCCACCATAATTAATTCCATTATAATCCACCATTCCATTTCACAATCAAACCTATCATCCAACATTTATCCCTATTTACCATCCATGGCTATACTTTCCTTTGTAGAGGCTAAAAATATACCTTGTCTCAATGTTTAAAGGAAAGAAAATCAATGGCCAATGAAGATCACAACAACATCATTGGAATCCAAATATATAACAAGTTCTTGATAGAAAAGTTATTCAAATGAGGTGTGGGATGTAAATTAACATGATTGATTATTCTATTTTTATCATTTACTGATCAGGATGTGCATCTCTACTTTAGCAAGAATAATAAAATCATATGTCATTTACCATAACCAGGCCAAGCACATCCACAAACAAAGACCATCAAAAACCAAAAACATGTACCATGTCATTGTCACATATCCATTTTCCCTTATCACATATCTTCTTATCATTTTCACATACTCAACCAGTCACCTTACCACTTAGGGGTAACCCTCTTACCATATTATCAATATTCTTATTTATCATCCTACTTTTTTACCATCCTACCAACCTATCATATATCCATTCTACCATACCTTTTTCATCAATTGAGTTGTTTTCTCCCTCCCTAACCAGCCATATGACCTTGGTTCCATTCCATTTGGTTCCATTCATATTTTGCATTAAAAGGAATCAAATCTAGTTTCATCAGTTATTTCACACATTCTAGATAGAGATAGTATTTTAGAGCAGTAAGATAGTAGTTTGGTAGTTGTATCATTCATTTATTGTTTTTTAATTTATACCAAGTGTGCCTAATTATAACCACCTATGGTGAAATCAATGTCTCATTGATCTTATTACTAATTATAACTACCTATGGCAGAATTAGTATTATTGATATATTTCATCATTTCCTAGTTATAACCACCTATGGAAAAATTAGGGATAATACTTATTTATCATGATTTGACATACCAACTAACCATTTCCTATGCCATACTATGCCTTTTTACCAACTATGCCTATTTTTTTAAATCAGCTACTATAGTAGATAGATTTTTATATTATAAGGTATAACTATACTGACTTGAGGTCCTATCCTAGGACTATGTAGGCAGCACTCGATACTTGTTGAGGTCAGCTCAGTCACCCTAAGCCATGCTCTCATCATTTTTTGAGTAAACTAATCCATGCTCTCTCCATTTTGTGAGCAACCTAATCTATGCTCTTGCCATTTTTTGAGTAACCTAAGCCATGCTCTCACCTTTTTGTGAGCAACCTAAGCCATGCTTTCACCATTTTATGAGCAACTTAAGTACTGATCTTATTATTTTTTTAGCTTGAACCCTTTAATATCTCATCATTCTCAATTGAGTTGAGATATTCAAAAATTCCAAAAACATGTGTAAATTTTTAGAAAACACCAAAAACATTTACCACTTCTTTGCCTTATGGATCCTAGGAACCCTCACTAAGCCACAATAAAATAACTTTTCACTTATTTTCCTCATCTTTTTTGGCCTTTTACCTCATGCACTTTCCATTTTGTAAGATCATTTTTATTCTTATATCACATCCATCATGTTTATTTTTCATCAATTATCATTTTCTTCCCATTTCTTGGGAGGACTACATTCAGCCTAATGTTTTTGTTGGATATCACATCCATGAAACTATGTAGGTAGCGTCCACTTGCCCAGCACATATGGAGATAGCTTGACCACCCCCTTCCTTTCTTCTATTTTCCTCCTATCTTGTTTGTTTGTTAAGTTGTCACCTATTTTCTAGGGGCAATGTTCATCATGTTATTTATATTAACATTATGACTAACTATTATTTTTTTCTTTCTTTGTTTCTTTGCTTGTTTATTTGTTTATTGTTTATGTGCCTATTTGTTTGCTTTCATCACTGTTACCTTGATTTAGTCTATGTATGTCCATTGGGTGATTCATTGTGCATTTATACTTAAATCCATCCATATTCATATGTTTACATTATCATCATGGTTTTTATAATTGGTTCATTATTTTCCCTTGGATATTGGATAATAGGATTTAGTCCTTATACATCTTTTAGCCTAATCCTAATGGTGTTTATCATAAGTCTTACCATCAAGTGATATAATAAAAATCAAGTTTAGAAAGTTTATTCAGTAAGGGCATCATCAACATCTCCCTAACACTGGCATCCCAATCCAACCCAATCATATCTAAAATAGAGTAATTAACTATGAAATAATTTTAAACTTTATTAGTTCAAATGAACATCTCCCTACTAACAAGTTATTTTAATTCATCATTACCCTCTATGTCAAATTATCATCATCATCAACCAATCAATCATATTTTCTATAATCAAGGTCCAATGATTATAACCACCTAGTGATCCAAAACTTAGAAGATTTGGTTGAAATATAATTCAAGAAACAAGAACAACATAATTGTAATAATGCTATATCTATGAAGAGATGTTTTATTGCTCAAAATTTTAGATACAACATATGCATATCTCTAGGAAGAGATGTCTGATTTCCATTTTAGGTTAAATCTTAATTTATACACATTTTGAAGGTAGGATGAGGATGTGTAAAGTCACCAATATTGAGGGAGATTAAGTGGTTTTACTTCCATGATTTACAACAATATAGAATTTGAGGAATTACTATTTCTAGAAACTTACTATTTTTAGACTGCACTACTAAAATTGAAATTCAAGTCACTTCTATTTAGTTTTTGGGGCTCAAAATCCATTGAGTAAAGATCCATGCCATCTCATATATTTCTCCTCATTTTTATCTTTCCAATGGTTTGAATGGGGAGTTAAACGGAGCTATGGTGCAAAAGTTATGGCTCCCAGAAGTTTTGTCACCAATTGGGGTAGTACCATTACCTGAATTGTCACCTGAAATGTTGCTTGGATCAAAATCAGTGCACACCATCCCACCTACATTTCTCAATGATTATAACTACCTATGTAAAATTCATTATTTTCACACCAAAATTACTTTCTTTGTCTCAAATAAGGGCATGATTTTATCTTATTTGTCTATCCTATTTAGGGTAGCTCCATCTTCTCAATGATTATAACTACCTTTGGGGAAATCATTATGTTCTCAACAAATTTACTTTATTTTTGCCTAAATATGGGCAATTTTTTATCATTTTTATTTTTCTTAATTGGGGTGGTTCCATCTTCTCAATTATTATAACCAACTTTGGGCAAATCATTGTGTTATCATACTATGTTGCCACTATCAAGGTACAATGCTTATAACCACCTTCGGGAAAACCATTGTACACTATCCCACTTGAATTCTCAATGATTTTGACTACTTTTTAAAATTAATTGTGTTCTCACCACATAATTTTCATATATTTGGTCCCCTCATTTCACTTCTTTCTTTTGAGGGACTGTCTGCCAAACTACTTGTGCCAACCATTCCCTCGAGGGGGCATCATACAATTCATCCATTGTCATTGAATTTTTTCACATATGGGACCTTTTAATTCTTTGATAAGATGTTATTATTTCTATATTTTTCAATGCCTTCCCAAATAGGGGCAAACTATAGACACCTAAAACTAGCCACCAATAACCTTCAAAAAAGGTTTTGACCAATTTCTATCAAAAAGCACAATTTGGCCTAAAAACACTAAAACACATTAAACGTTTTAAAACTATCATATAAAAGTTCTTATTTTGGGCATAGTATCACTAAATGGGGTAATGCAATTTATGAGATAACTAACTTTGATCAGATCATTTCGAGTCAAAATGATGATTTCACACTTGGGTGCTTTGGATTGCTCTTTTCTATCAAATTTATTACATGAGACATGTGCCTTTGTTATTTTGTGTTATAAACATCCTAAATTGGATAATGGATCTAATTCATCTAACATCACATCCAAATTCTAATCCAATCAAATTTTGAGCCAATAATATGACATTTTGACCAGTTTGATTAATTTGTGCACCAATTGCCAAGATTTGCATCAAAGTGATAAATCATGTTTAAAGCTAATAAATTTGAATAAATATCCTAATTAAGAATTCCATGAAACTTGTTGACTATTTCTATTTGGAAATTTATTATTATATTTTGCATCATCAAATGACATCATTTCTTGGGAAGGCATCCCTAGGCCATACATGCATAAAATATCTGATTAATCCCTCCCATAACTCATTAATCCCTTCCATGCCTCTTTAATGCATCTCTATCCCCAAATATTTATGAGGTCATTTATTAATTTTAACCTCCAAACTTGAATGGATTCTTAGCCACACATCTTCATATTGAGATGGATGGTTTAGGTTCATTTTGATCATTTGTAAAAATCTATAAATAGAAGACCTCACAACCATAATTTAAAGATCTAATAATCCAAAGTTATCATACCTAAATAAATTCAAAATATTTTTTTGGTGTAAATTTATAATGCTAAAAATCTCTCTCAAGCCATTGATTTAGTGTTATTATGCCCAATTGTTGAGCCAAGACAAAGCCATCACAAGCCATTGGAGCCAAGGAGAAGAGGAGATAGCCAAGCCTCCTTTGATGAAGAATCATTGAGTAAAATCCAAGAAATCCACTTCAAAAATACATTTGGATCATCCAAGGAAGGTGAAAGATCATTTGTCTTTTGCTTTCTAGTTGTGTTTTCTAGAGTTTTGTTCATTATGCTCCCCCCTTGAGATACGCTTAATCTGTTAGCTATTATTGTGTTATTTTGGATTTTTATTTTCATACACTAACACTATAATAATATCCCCTTATTACAAGCCTATGTTCACAATGGTTTCGTCATAATAATGGAAGTAGTCATTATTCAATCAATTTTGGAGTGGTGTGCCTATGTTTCCATATTTTTTTAAAAATTTACGATAGTAAATTGTGATCCCTAAAAATTTGCATAGGTTCTTAAATTTTATATGCACTTTCCATTCAATCATGGCCTTGATATTATGAGGTTTCACCTTATGCCTTCATGGGAAACAATGCACCCTAGTTATTTCATTTCCTTGACTCCAAAAGTACACTTAGAAGGCTTGGCATAAAGTTTATTTTTCCCATAATTTAAAAAAACTAATACACATGTTACAAACATTTTTCCCATATATATATATATATATATATATATATATATATATATATATATATATATATATATCATCATCATCATCATCAAAAAACACCAAGACAAATTACTAGATAAATAGTTGATAGGGTCTTTAAAATATAAAATGTAGATGGTGCATTTGTGAGGCCAAATGGAATAACCAAAAATTCATAGTGGCCCTCATGGGTTCTAAAAGTTTTCTTATGTATATATTCATCTTTGATTATGATTAAATGATAATCTAAATGAATATCTAGTTTTATAAAGTATACAACATTATGTAACTCATTTATAAAATCATTAATTGTTAGGTACATGATGTTTTATTCAGGAGTGTTGTAAGGGGGAAAAGTATTATATCCATACCATTATTTTTCTACCTCTTATATAAATACACATACACATCAAAGTGAGGAATTATGTAAACAAAATAAAATTACCCCTAAGCATTTATTACAAGTTAAATTGCATAATTCCAAGTTACATGTCTATTTTTCATATATTGGTCCAAATAAATAATTATTGGTGTGTTTTGTCACTTTTATTATGTATTATGTGCATATTTATCTCTTCTCCCATATTCCCTCCTCTTAATTTCAATCCCTATGATAGTCCCCCTAAAAATATACTCAATACATTTTTGGGGCCTAGAAACATATTTAGCACATTTCTAGGGATTTAGGTAATTTAGGTCCAATGGGGTGCTCATGTGTCATGTGGTCCCTATTTCTTATTTTTTTATCATTTTATGTCAATTTATGTATCAATAGGGTCATGATTTAAATTTAATTTATTTATAAATACACATGCATCTTACTGCATTTAGATATCAAGGAAAAATCTAGAAGAACATATAGCAATTATTGTCATATTGAACTATTGAGTATTTAGAATAATTCTAGAGAAATCAAATTATTTTACTTATTTTGTGATTAATGTGATATAAATAAGATAAAATTATGAATATTGATATTTTATAAAATACGTAAATAGTCATACAAATTTTAATGTAAAAAGGTATATTCATATTCTACTTACTATATTTAGAACTAAAATATATTGGAAGAGAGATGCACTTCACTAATTTTTATTTCTGATGTTCACTATAATGGGCATAGTCTTATAAAATTCTATGTGTACTCTATAACTACTCAGACTAGGAAATAGAAGTTATAACCTTGTTGAGACACTTTCAACAAAGCTTAGACACCTATGATGATTGGTATTAACCAAGATCTATCAACACTATTACAAATGATAATGTATGTCTTTGATAACTTATATTTTTGTGTCTATACCTATAAGATTTATCTTGTTTTTTGTTCTCACCTTCATTCCTATGAGTTGATACTTATTTTAGTTATCCTTCATTTGAACCCATAATCACACTTTAAACATAAGGCAACCCTTTAAAATGGGCTATAAAGTTTGCTTGGACAACTCCAATCAATCCCCATTGAGTGACTAACTATTTCCTATGTTCCAATACTCTGAAGAGGGTTCAAACCACATATATTTCTCCCACCTAGGTGTGTATGTGCACATTTGTGATCAATATAGTGTAATGTAATATTTAATTTTTAAGACTTGATACTATGCAATTTTGAATTGTGTTTATATTTTTATTTGGCTCTAGGGTTTATCTTCTAATG
This sequence comes from Torreya grandis, assembly GCA_037957365.1. Lineage (NCBI taxonomy): Eukaryota > Viridiplantae > Streptophyta > Pinopsida > Cupressales > Taxaceae > Torreya > Torreya grandis. Next base: position 2,339,350 of record JARHVA010000124.1, read on the forward strand.
GGTTTTTAGATTTGTATTCCTTGTGATAATTTATCAAGAGAGTGTTAATTGATTTCTCAAGTTTTCTAGGACTTGCCAAGATGGGTATAACCTTAGGATAGTTTTTTATTTATATATTACTCTTTAATATTTCTATTTATGACTAACCCATGAAACATGTATAGGTTGACCTAATGGAGATAGTTTCCATTTGTAAAATATTAGTTGAGGGTTCCTAAACACTATCGGTAGAAGTAAATGCCTATAGAAAAATCGTAAGTGTTTGACTATTTCTAATACTATCCTCAAAGTGAAAATTAATTATCTAATAAATGGAGATAAGTTATTTAATATTTTAGAGTTTTATTTCATAGACTATGATGATGTTGAATATGTTTATTGGTAAATATAGTTAACTAAGACAATAGGTAGGTAGATGGATAGGGGAAAGTGAACACAAGAGTTAAATGTGTACACAAAATCCAAGTATGTCTATGTGAATGAAGTTGATTTTTCCAAGTGTATGATACATAATTCATATGTCTATAAATTTCCCTTTTTTATCCTAATATTAAAAATTATATATTAAATAGATAGAATAATATATTTTGTATGTGTGATTAACTGCACTTCATGCTGATAGGTATGCCCCAAATGTCCCATTACGAGATGCCTTAGACCACACAACCCTAAAAATACATAGTGGAATATGCAAAAAAATGCATCAAACATAAATTAGATATTTATTATATTTAAATATTAGGAAATACAAAAACCACCATGACCAAAATTACATTGAAATCTCACAATGAGATGTGTTACAACACTAATTCCATAGATATTTGCTTAATAACTCAAAAAAATTTAAGTGTATCAAAAATCTTAGAATAATCACTCAAAATTATTTTAAAGGTCCAATACTCTAGCCAAAATCCATTGTACAAGCCTAGGGTCATGCTCATATAAGTGCAAAACCCACCTAATTATATTAGGTGCTTTATACACACTAACATTTAATGCACCTTAGGGAAACACAAATAATAAATGTAACTCATAATTCCAAGGCACTATCATAATATAGGTTAATACATCATGGCATACTACATCAAAAGAAATATTAAATAAATCCATATTATCTTCCCATGATATTCAAAAGTAAATGGTAAATAATTATTGATGGCTCCCTTCATAACACATCACAAGAATATATACGCCCAAACCAAGTGTAGACAAAGAAAGTTGCACAAAATTGTAAGACTTCACAATAAACAAATTCCCTAGAAACCCTTACATTGTTATCCTCTTGCCTACTTAATAAAATTACTACATATTACCACATGTGCCCCAAGTGACTAGAAAATAATTGCACTACTTCTATAGTGAAAAAAAACTCCTCTAGTAAATCTCATCAAATTTGTTGCTTATATGATGGAGATTCAAACTTGTAGAAACCCAAATGAATAATATTGTTTATCAATAAGATATCACAAACTTCTATAATTTCTTAACAAAAATAGCAATTACAAAAAAATAGTAACATTGCTTATAGTGTAAAGCTTCACAAGCTGATTTAGATAAAATCAAGTTACAACCACATAAAAAATAGACACATATAAAATTACAAGCATATAAGCATTTGAAGGCTACACAAAACTACACAAGATAGGAATGTAATCAAAATTGATGAAAAAACACAAAAAATGTTTGTGAACCATATAATATTTATGCAAACTTTTAATAAAGCCATATTCTCAATAAAAAAATTGCACAAAATAATACCTAGCCAAATTTCCTAGACTAACATATTTTGGTTGATGCAAGATTGCACGTTAACCCAAATGTTCTTGAACCATACACCCTAGGTAAAAAAAATAAACATGAGATCCTATTTGTGTGTATTCTAAGAGCTCTACCAATAGTATTCCTTAGTTTTTAGCTTCTAATGCACTTATCCATTTTTCCTATTTTATTCCTTAACCTTTCCACTTTACTAGATAATATGTTTATTCATTTCTATGTGTAATCTTTCTAACTCACATGTCAATCACTTTCTCCACTTCATCTCACTCATTTTATATCATATATGTTATTCAATTGACATATTTAAAATTTGATTTTGTGCCTTCACTACTCTTTCCTTTATAATATGGATACAAATTAGCCACATTGAAAATAGGTGATATATTAATCCCTTTAGCTAACTCTATCTCATATGCACTCTTCAAAACACTTTACATGGCCCATTTTTTTCTATTTAAAATTATATTGTCTTTTAGAAAATCTCTCTTTTCTCAAGTGTGTTAATCCTAATTCTCCAACCTGATATTCTACTTGTCTTTTCCTCATGTTTGTGTTTTATTTATACTTCCCACTAATTTTCTCCAATAGTTTGTGCACTTAATTATGCACTTTTTGCATATACTCTAGAGAACCCTTTGATTCAAAACTTTTTATATGTTCACTTATCATGTCACATAGCTCCACAAGTCTTCTTTGAAATTAACCATAAATAATTTGAAATGGTGTATTCCCTAAACTATGATTTACTAAAATAATTTAAGCAAACTTAGCTTTTACTATAATATTATCCCATGTTCCTATCTAACCTTCAATTAAACATCTCAATAGATTATACAAACTCATGTCTACTTGTATCTTTCCATCTATTTAAGGATGGTATGTTCAATTAAACTACAACTTTGTTTTCAACTTATACCAAAAAGTTCTCCAAAAATGTATAATAGTTGTCACATCTTTGTCTAATATACTACACTGTGTCGAAAACCATGTAGTACCACAATCTCCCTAAAAAACAATTTAGTAATGTTTGTTGCATCATTAGTCTTCTTGTAATCAAAAAATATGCCATCTTTGAAAATATTTTAAAAATCACAAATTCAAAATCATTCTTTCTGTGTTATAGGAAAACCTAAAACAAAATCAATACGTATATCCTTCCATGGTCTCTCTCAAATATGAAAAGTTTTATAAAACCTTGAATTCTAACTTTTCCCTTTCACTAGTTGACAAATTAAACACTCTTGATATTATTTTTGCACATTAATACTCATTTATAGAAAAACTAATTCATTGTTATTTGTGCTATTGTTTTTTCATTACCAAAATGATGACCTGTTAAACCTCCACTTTGTTTTTCCTTAATAAAAATTTAGTTCAATAAATCTATAGGTATACACAATTGTACTCCTTAAAACAATAATCCATCTTAACAAAAAATAATCCAACCATGGTGTTCTATCTTCACTCATTGGTTCTAGATATGATTTTTATGTTTTCTAAAAATATTTTCATTTCCATATTATTCCTTCATAAGATAAAATACTTTGAATTCCACCCTTAGTTCATTCAAGGAACTAAATCTTCTACTCAGTGTGTTTGTAACTCTAATTAATTTTCCACTCCTATGCTTCAAAAAAATGAATATCTCTATAGGAATTCAACCCGCTTTATACATCTCTCATTTAACTCACCTTGACCATCAATGAATTGCAGTGTTTGATAGTCTGTATGTAATATAAACTCTTTAGATAACATATAATTTCCCCACTTCTTTAACACTTGAAAAATTACATATAACTCTTGATCATACATTGAATATTATCTCTTCAAATACTTTAACTTCTCACTAAAATATGTGATAGGTATTCCTTTTTGACTCATCACTAATCCTATTGTTATTCCACTAGCAACATAATCTACCTAAAATGTCTTATTTAAATATGGCAATGCAAAAAAGGGATACTCAATTATATTCTTCTTCAACATTTGGAAATTACATCTTAATTTTGATATCCAGATAAAATAATTTTTTAACTTTATGCATCACATTAGTAATCAATGCACACATCTCACTAAAATCTTGATGAACTTTATATATAAACTCATTAATTATTAAAAATCATTCACTTCCCTTAATGAACCTATCAAATTGAAATGTTATATTATGTGAGGGTGCCCTCTAGCACCTTCCCTATTTGTGCTTGTAGTTGATGCCATCCATTACTTATTAAGGGATGCATACTTAGGTCCACTATGAGATACCTTCCTTTACCTAACAAACCTGAGCTCTTGTACATGTTATTTGTGGATAATACTACTCTCTTCCTAGTCTTGGAAAAATATATTTTTTAGTAGATCACCTATAGACTTAATGTGCATTACTCTACCTTAGGTTCTCGAGTTACTTACCACAAGTCTTGTTTAATTAGATGGAATGAAAACCAACCTAATTAGTTGGTTGAGTTTGGATGGGCTTGTAAAATACCCAAGCACTTGGTCATATATCTATGTATTCTATTTTATTTATCTCCTTCATTCAATGAAATGTGGGAGTTTTTGTATGTGAATATCAATAATAAAATAGGTAAATGGAATGGACACTTGATTTCATTGCCTGGTAGAATACAAGTTTGTTATGAAATCATTTCATCCTACAGTATATATTATTATTCTTGTATTTTCAATAAGACACACTTTAATAAGCTTTATAAAATTATTAGGTATTTATTATGGTCTAGTGGTAAAGGGAATAGGAAATTACATGTTATTGTATTTGACATTTATTACAAGCCTAAGGTAATTGGTAGGATGGGATTAAAGGATTTAAGATTCCAAAGTATTACATTGATAGTTAAGTGGATCACTAGATCCCTCAAGGGTGATGAACCTTGGAAATGTATAGTTTGTAACAACTTAGAAAGAGGTTGTCCTAAAGGAAAACAATAGTGGCATGGGTTGCACATTTATGATCTTTTAGTTTGATCCTTCTCTATTAAATTTTATGGCTATTTTATCTTTCAATTAATTTTTAAATCTTGGGAAAGTGTTAAACTTATGGTTGTGGTGAAATCCATATTCATTGGCCTCAAGTTGGGGTGCCAAGGATATATATCTTTATGGTGGAACCTTAAAGTCAATAATTACCCTTTGGCCTTGACTAGGGGCTGCTCTTCTCTTGTTTAACATTATAAGGGTTTAAAAACTTTTAGTGACCTCTTCTCATAGGGAAGGTGGGCCTCATGGGTTGAGATTAGAAAAATATTTCAAATTCCTTCCATATAAATAAGAACCTATTCTCTCCTATTAGAGTATATTTACCATGCTTGCTAGGTTCTAGCTAGGTTATTTGTCTTTTCCTAGTTTTTTCCTATGTGTGGATTTATCCCACATTGCTTAGACTAAATTACATCATGTTTCTCCTTGCCTACTTAATCAAGGGTTATATATTGTATTGTAGCAATCATTTTCATATTATTTTCTAAATAACAATTAATTTGTTAAGAGTTAATTTTTTTTTTGTGTATATGTTGAATCACTCATCAATGTGATAATGGTGTATTGGAGAGATATTGGCTAAAGGGTGTTTTGAACTCTTCCATGGTACCAGAGCCACCATCCAATAGCCATTACTTAGTTTTTAAATTCTTCACAATACAAACATATTGATTGGATCTGGTCTTTATTTGACCATATAATTGTTATGTTGACAATTTGGTTTGTGTATTATTTTTGCATGGCATCATCATTATTCAAGTTGTATTTGCATCAGATAAAGACATCCAACTAGAAATCACCCAACATCAATCCACATGGTGGATTTTCTTTTTAATTATATGAATTTAATTAATTCAACTTAGAATTGATTTAATTTTCTTTTCTAATACATTGAGACTTGAATTAGATGATGAATTGGTCTTGGCATGGACTAGCCTTCCAAACCTCACATTATATCTCATTTGTTGTTGGATATTATTGAAAGTGAAGAGGTGTTTGATGAGCTTAGTATTGAATACGTAGTGAATTTTTTGTTGCTTGAGCTATTAGAGGATGTGGATCTAGTCATCTTGTGTGTTGAGGAAGAAGCCCATGTGAATAAGGTCAATTTTCTTTGCAGCCTTGTATAATGCATTGGTCACTATGGTTTCTAAGTAGCCTCTTTGCATAAACCCAAATTCATCAAAGTGAATGATCAATCGGGTGTTAGATTGAATCTCTGACAAGCATATTCTAATAGTGGATAAGGGAAGGAAGGTTGCTAACAAGGTTAGGTACATGAACATGTATAATTATAGGGTTGTCATTGATGATTTCAAATTATATATCTCAAATGGAATTGCAAAAATGAAGTGGCAATGGTAAATACACCACCAACAACTAAGGAACTCCCTAGAGTGCAATGGCAAGAGTGTTGCATTGCCTACATCCACTAGCTTGATCTAGGTGTTCTCTCTCCAAGCCCTCATGCCTAGACCTATAGTTAATCAAATGCCTCCTTTCCACCAATTTGTTTGCAAAATTGTGGTTTCCAAAAACCATTATTACCATAAACCTTTTTTTTGGCATAATTTAACCATTTTCTAAAGTTATTTTTTAAAATTTAATTAACTTTATAATATTGTTAATGTAAATTGCTTAAAAATTTTCACATTATCATATTTATTAAAGTCTCTTGAAATATTCTTTAAAAGTAGTGATTTTTTTGTATTTGGTGGTAATGTTGATTAAGTGGCGAACATGGGTAGAGTGAATGTTTTATGCATGTGGGGGAAATTTATGAGTGGTGAGGGAGATATTCATGGAAGGTGAATATTGTGGGGTGCCTTTCTTTAAAAGGAATAGTTTTTTTTTCAAAAAAAAAATTGTAAAGGATATCATTTTATTTCATTGGTTATATTATTTTTTTTGCCTATCGAAGAGGAAGGGTGAGGCTCGAGTTAGTAGGAGGCCAATTCCACCTCACAATATAAACCATTACATTCTACACTCTATGTCAGTTATAATGAGTGGTTGGAAGGCCATCTTACCCCTTTTTTGGCTGTGCATTTAAACTTTTTATGCATTAATTAAAATAGACCATTCATGATGGGAAATTGATTATGCCATAAATTTTACTCGGTAACTCAGATTTGAGTGTTATTTTTTATGAAAGTGCTTTACTTTTCATTTCCATTTCATCAATCCTATTTTTTTTGTAAATTCACTAAAGTTCTAAAGTACCATATTCTAGGGGTTACCTATGTTATGGGCCCTAGTACTTTCTACATGGTACTTCACACATGCACTATCTCAAATGTATTTTTGCTTGAACCTAATGTACCTTTTCATGTGATTTTTAGGTTTTTTTTTTGGCTAATGATCTTTTTTTGGAGGTTTTTTCATACACAATAGTTTTTTTTGCCATTTTCCACACTCTTCCATCATCCCATGACATGCATTGGTACTTTGACACATTAGTAGTTTGTGCCATGTCTCCTCAAGGCCCATTTCTTAGTGCCTTACCTTCTTCTATGGAGACACTTTTTTCTCCATTATTTTTGGATCATCTTTCATGATTCTTGATGGCTTATTTGATAGGTCAATAGTCTCCTCATTTGGAGATATTCTGGTGAAGCCCAGTGTCTTTTTTGTTTCTATTTGGTGTTTTTTATGTATGGGATATATTGTACTCACACTAGTTTATAAAGTGCCATGGCTAGTTTGTTGATTCAACCTTGTCTACCTTCATGCATTTATGTGCTTTATTAAGGGAACCTTTTCACTTCTTTAGTTTCTTGTCTTTTCCATCACCACCATGGACCAACATCTTCGAGAGACTTTATCTATATTTTTGACACCATTTTTTTTTTATAGTTGATAGTCTCCCACAACTTGAAATGTAGCTATTATGGTGAATCCCAGTGTCATCTTATCTTTTTTGATAGTTTTATAGTCTCTTTTAGTATGATATGGAGTTATTATGGTGCATACAATGTTAGATTATTTGGTGTTTGAGTAGTATATTTAGACCACTCATGTAGACCTTTTTCATCCACTATACCCATTCAATAGTATGGTGGGGGTCTGGTGTACATTCTACTTCTTAGGTGTTGAGATTTATTTACACATATAGTACTCTTTTTTACTTTAGTCACCACTGACAGTCATCTTTATTGAATTTATTCTAATGAAGCCCAATGTCAGTTATTTTTGTGATCGAGTAGTGGATTCAAACCACTCGTGTAGATTGAGTTCCTTTGTGACTTGTGAGTACTTGGAGTGTGTACTACTTTAGCATCATCTTTGGGGGTCCTTTTATCTCTCTCTTCTTCTTTTCTCTCTTTTGGGGGGAATTTTTCCTACATATTTTCTCTTTTTTCTCCACTTTATGAGAGTTATATGAATATTTTGCACTTTTTAAAGTGTTTTCTAGATTCCTCTTTTATACATGGGTATATTATTCAAGAAATTTGTTTGTCAAAATCCATATGAGTATTTTTTACTTGACTCCATGGCCTTCATGGTGATTCTTATAGTAACACCTATTTGGTATCCCCACTAGTGACACCAATGTGGTAGCCCCACCAATCTTTGTGTTCACTTCTCAAGATCGTGTCAGAGGGTGTTCAAGTAATGATTTCTCAAGTTCATCATTTTACCTATTATTTTAGAGTGTTTTGTTCATGTTCAATGATCTTAGTATTCAACACCATTCCTACTTTTGCTTTGCAGTTACAGTGACTCGACATCCATATCCTCTAGCAAGATGGATTTGAACCCATAAGGATGCAAGGATTCACACTACATCCTCTATCATTATCCCCTAGCCTCACTTGATGGGGGGTGTTAGAGTATATTTCTCATGCTTTCTAGGTTCTAGCTAGGTTATTTGTCTTTTCCTAGTTTTATCATATGTGTGGATTTATCCCACATTACTGAGACTAGTTTGCATCTTATTTTTATTTGCCTACTTAACCAAGGGTTCTATATTGTATTATAACAATCTTTTTCATATGATTTTCTAAATAAAAATCAGTTTGTTTAGAGTTAGTTTGTTCTTTGTGTGTATGTTGAAGCACTCATGGCTATGGTAATGGTGTATTGGAGAGATTTTAGATGAAGAGTGTTGTGAACTCTTTCATCTCCTTGCTAAATATTTACATAACAATAGCTTAGTTTGCATTTTTTAGGGTGAGGAGGAGTTCCAATATAGTATCAAGTGGTTTGATGGAAATTGAGGACTTTTCCACTAAAATTTTATAGCACAAGATCTTTTTCACTAAAAGTATCTTCATTTGGCTTAATAATAATTTGAATGTCTATGAACCCTTTTCTAGTTGGAAATATAGGTTTTATGTTATTTTTTATACATGTTTGCAACCTAAAAATTCCTATTTTAGGTGGCTATTTATTCATAATATGCTTCTTGTGGGTGAATTTTTAGCTAGGTTTGGTGTTGGTAGTATGTGTTGTACTCTATGTGGTGAGATAAAAGGTATTGAGAACCTTTTCTTTACATGCCCTTTTATTGTTTAATTTATAATAATTATTTGAATTCTTGATCGAATGTTTTTTCATGTGACATCAAAGGGATTAATGTGGTTTTTGGTTATGTGACTCCCAAAAATAAAACCCATGTTTTCTTTCAAAAATTATGGTTGGTTTTCTCAATTGATATTTTTTAGTTTCTTTAAAAGCAAATGAATTTATATGTTTTTTACTTTAAGGGTAGGGTACTTACCAACTTATTGATAAAATTTATCATGATACTTGTTGTTTTCTAGATTTATCTTTAAATAAATGTGCCACAAGTTAAAATGGATAAGTTTTTGAGGTTTGAAATGATGAAGATAACATCTAATTTTATTTTGAGCATAGATGGATTTCCTAGAATGAGATCTCCACCAAACTAGAGAACCTTACATGGGATTGTGGAAGATGTTAAAGTATCATAATATAAGTTGGATATTATAAAGGATTATTATTTTTAGTAAGCATCTGATCTTAATCTTGTGTTAGTAGTATATTCCTTTTTATAAAATTAGAACAAAAGAAATGATGAACTCCTCATTATCCTGTAATCCTCTCTCCATCACTTTCAATAAGAGAAGTAGACTAATTTGACATTTTGAGAGAAAATATAAGGATTAATTATGTATCAGTAGCTCATAATATTTTGATCTTGCTATTGAAATTTATGTTGAAGGTTATGGGGGTGTGATTCAAAATGGTATTGAATAGTTGATTGAAACTCATGTGAATAACATTATGGACATGGTTCAAAACTTTATAAATAATGAGAAGGCTAATGATATGGATAGAATGATAAATCAAATACGTGCTTCAAGACTTAGTAACCTAATTTTTAAAGTGGAGGATGATATTTAGTTGACCAGTGGGGTTGATGGTAATTTTAATCACCAATCACCTAATGTAATAGTAAAGGGAAATGAAAACTATGTTAAGGTACCTAAGCCACTTGAAAAGGGACGTTTTGATGATGGGAATGATAATGATAACGATGATGTTGTTGGAAATGATCAGTTAAGACCTATTTCTTGAGTGCTTTTACTTGTGGGACCTAACTTGGGCCCTCTTTTGGGGTTGTTTTGTTGGTGGTTTTCTCTTTTGTTAATATAAGTGTGGTGTAATACTTGATTCTATTTTGATACTTTTTTTGGCATGATTTGGCCCATATATGGTTTACTTTATCCTTTTTATACATAATTTGGATGATTTGACTTGTTTTAACACCCTTGCAATGTTAAAAAAATTGTGTGCTTCAAATTTACTCAATGGTGATGTAAAATCTAGTATATCTCTCACCTTTTCTAGATCCTTTTTTAAACATTCTTGAGAATAAAAAATCTCAATTGTTCTAGTTTTTTTTCACAAAACATCATTTATTAAAAAATTTAAGTAAATTTTCTAACACTTTTTGCTAATGTCACAAGCTTTCTTTCCCTATTTTAATGAAAATTGATATGTCATTAAGATACACAATGAAAAACTTAGCCAAAATCTTAAGAACTTCATTCTTAAATATCATGATGTACTTGGTGCATTAGTTAACCCAAATGACTTAACCAACCACTCACTTAAACCTTCTTTTCTCTTGAATGTTTTTTTCATTCATCACCTTCTCTAATGTGAATCTAGTGATATCCACTCTTAAAATCAGTCTTCATTAAGTATTTATCTCCACTCAATCAATCCATTAGACCATTCATGTGCAAAATGGAAATATGTACATTATTTTTATCTTGTTAGTCTCTCTATAATCAGTGCACATTCTCCAACCTCCATTCTTTTTATGTGCTAATACTCTTAGTTTTTCACATGGGCTCAAAATTTCTTTTTTCAATACTTTATCCAATAACTCTTGATTTTTTTTTCAGATTTGAATTAACTTTTAGAGTAAATCTATGTGCTACTTTGTTTGGTAAACTTGAACATGGAATCAAATTCATTTGATGAATTATATTACTCAAGGGTGGTAACCCATTTAGTAAATCATTAGACATAGTATCCAAAAACTTATTCGATACATCTTTTATTTAATGCAAAAGTATATCCTTTTATATTATTCCCACACTTACTTCTTGTGCTAGCTTATAAATAAATTCATAAAATGCACTCTACTCTTTCCCTTCTTTTAAGAATTCCTTTCCATAAATCATCAAAATATTTAGAATTTTGTCCACTTCTTCATACATATCCTTTAATGGATTTAATTTGTGTTACTCCATATTTAAATAATGTATACATTTTAATGTGACCATTATGATGTGCCTTGTTTTCAAACTGCTTAGGCCTTTCAAGTTAAATATGATAAACATCCATCAACATTATGTCACATAAACATTAATCTTTATATATGTAATATGGAAACTTACCATAAAATATTATATGAATTCAAATGCACAATTCTCTTCAAACCAAGCTTATACATTATTTGTTATGAAATAATATTATCATTACTACCACTATCAACAATTAATTTTGAACACTTACATCTCAATTTTTCAAATGGTGCTAAATAAATTATTTTACTACATAGGACTATTCTCCTATTTAATAGGGTTTAATAATACCCTCTTAATCATGAGAGCTTATCCTCTAGTTTCTAGTTCATCTATGTTATAAATAGACACAACACTCTCATTATCTACTAGTGTGATATGTGCACTTGCATTATTTATCCTACATCCTTCATTATGTACATGTGGACACTCTAATGCCATGTGACTAGTATTAACACATTATACATATGTACCAAGGATCCATGACCTCTACCTCTTTCATAGGATTATCTCATTCTAAAACTTCCTTTACCTCTTTGAGCATTAGTATCATTGTGTTAAAAAGTACTCACCTCACCTATGGCATAGAATAAACTTTACCTCTTCCTCCTCCTTGTCCACATCCACATATGAATTTTCATTGTCCTCATGCCACTCCTTATTTTTTATGTGCCAACCTTTATTTCATTTCTAATACACACTAATAGGATTCCTTAACAAATCATAATTTGATAATATCGAATTCATCTTGAATTTCCATGTGTAATCAATTCACATACCTTGAGATATTTTCAACATCAACTTAAATATGACCCACTCTGATGGTAATTCTATATTATTCCTCAGTGTAATTCTTCACACTCAAATCCATTTTCTTCAATTTTTGAAGCTTCCTAAAAAATGATGTTATAATCCATAATAAATAATTTATCCTTTAACTTCACAATGAATGTATTCCAAGTCTTAATCATATATTTTCCTTTACACAATATTTTAGTTTGAACATGGTATCACCATAAGTATGCATGACCTTTAGAATTTTCACCATTGAACTTAACTCACTTGATATATTCCATACTTTCATATTTAAGATACTTCTCCAACTCGATGATCTAGTCAATGAGCTATTTAGGACTCAAATTTCTAGAATAACTTTCAAGGTCCAATTTTGGTTTAAGAATAAATATTTAGGTTCTTCAGCCTCTTCTTTTGTGTCTTGATTCTCAAGTGCTTATACCATGAATTAAATATCACTTTCATCATATAAAACCATAACACCTTGACATTGTGTTGACTCCATAGTTTCTATTTAGTATTGAATATCTTTCATCAATCCATCTAGGTCTACAAGTATTGGCACTCTAACCGTCTTTCCCTTATACCACATAAGCCTCCTATTTGTACCTTTTCCTTTAAAATATAGATAAATAAATTCATGCCTTCTACCCAAAAATCATACTAGAAGATGTTTTTAGATATTTTTAAACCACACTCAAAAATGTAGAAAGTATTAATAACCCAAAATGGACCACAATCTAGATTTGAAACCAAATGATGTAGCCACGATTAGGGGTCTCAATTAAGATATGCCTTAGACCACACAACCCTCAAGATACATAGTGTAATATAAAACAAAATGTATCAAACACAACTTAAATATTAATTATATTGTAATATCAAGAAATAAAATAGGTGTGATAACCACAATGACACCATAATCTCATAATGAGGTGTGTTACAACACTGTATATATAGATATCTACTTTAGAACTCAAAATATTTATAAGTTTTAGCTAACTCCCAAAACAATCACTCATAATTATTCTTAAGCTAAAATACTTTTCCCAACATTACTTTCATAAGTATATGGGTATGCTTATATAGGTGAAATACACACCTACTTAAATTAATGTACACCCACTAATAAATTTAACACACTATAGTGTGCCAAAAATACTAGATGTCTCTCAAATTAAAAGCTACTAGAACATTATATCTTAATGTGTCTTGGAATTATACATCATAGAAAATATTAAATAAATTCATATCATCTTCCCATGACTTTTAGAATGATATTCCAAATAGTTAGCAATGGGTCCTTTCATAACACATCACAAGTATATATGTGCCCAAACTAAGAGCACATGAAGAAAGTCCCAAACATCACAACCAAAAAATGCACTAGAAACACTTTCATTTTTATATTCATGTCTGATCAAGAACAATACCATTTATTACCACATGTGCCCAAAATGACTAGCAAATCATCACATGACTTACACAGTGAATAAAAAATTAATCTAGTAGATCTCATCAACTTTTTTGTTTCAATGGTGAAGAAACAAACTCTACAAGGACCCAAATGAATACTCTATTGCTCAATAAGATATGAAAAAATTATATAATTTCTCTATATATCTCAACAATCTTATCCTTGTACACAATACTAACACTAATACTTGCACAAATATTTACAAGCTTATTTAGACAAATAATAGTTACAACTACACATAAAAACAATCATGTGAAACAATACAAACATATGTTCACTCATAGACTATAAAAAATTACACAATAGAATAATGTACTCAAATTTTATGCATAACAACATAGTGAAGGTTCGTAAACCAAACAATATTTATAAAAAAATTACAACAAATATATATGCACAGTAAATAACTTGAGAAAAATAATACGTAGCTGAATTTTCTAGACTAATATAGTATTGATGGATTCAAGATTGCATGTGAACCTAAATTTTCCTACATAAAATTGGTATGTGTGATTAACTAGATTTTTATCAACATATATGCCCCAAATGTCTCATTTTTTTCCATCTAAATCCTACAAGGAAACATGTATAGATCAATATCTGTATACATCCAATTCCTAACACCATTTGTGTTGAAGTTGTCAATCTTACTCAAAATTTATGAAAACGTATAATTTAGGCCAAAATCACTTAAACACACCAAATGATTCAATCTTGTCATATAAAATGTTGATTTAGGCCAATTTATCACTAAATGGGTCAATGCATTTTATGTGATTACTAACGTTTCTCAAATCATTTTGAGTCAAATGATTAAATGGACTTGGGTGCTCTGGATTGTTCTTTTCTACCAAATTTTGAAGCACAAGGCATAGGCATGTGTTATTTTATGTCAACAACATCCTAAATGGGATATTGGTCCATATGCAACTAACATCATCCTCTAATTCCACTTCATTCAAATTATAATCTAGTAATATGACATTCTAACCATCTTGATTAATGAAGTGTAACCAATTTCTAAAAAATCGCACTAAAATTGATTGATCTTACTTAGACAAATTAAACCAAATTATGAGCTTAAGTAAGAATTACATGAAAGTTATTGAATATTTCTTTATTAAAAATTGGTTCATATTATCTACATCATCAAATGACATCATTTGTGGGGTGGCATCCATAAGCCATAAATGCAATAAATATCAAGATTATGGCCTCCCATGCCTCTTTAATACCCATTCCTTCCAAATATTGTTGAGGGTATTTATGGATATTATTTACATAATTGAATTAATTGATCACCACACATCTTGATCCCAAGATGTATGGTCATGATTGATCCTGATCGATTTGGAAAATTTATAAATATGAAGACCAAGACCACTTTGATTAAGATTCATTTGTGTAAACTTATAATGGATAATTGCCTCTACAAGCCATTTGAGTGTAGTTTGATAATGATTTATTTACAATACGACAGATTTATTAATAGGCATATTATTTATTTTCATATCATGAGCCTAGTTTAGTTTGTGTTCTTGATATGATGAATGAGCTTTACATTCATCATTTTTGAAGACTTGAGCACCAAATCAAAGGGAAAAACATGTTTTGAGACACATTTGATGGTGGGATGCTCTTGGTAAGGTAATGTATGTTTGTTTTCTTTTATTTGCTCTTAATTATCATTTTCACACCCCGTTGAATAAGTTGGCTTATCTTATTAGTTATCTATGCATTTTTCTTAGTTTCATTTACTAATGTTTGATCTAACCATCTTTGTAATCCATGTCTACATCTTGACATGCCTAATGAGACCTACACCACATGAATTTTCTCATAAGGCTTATATAATTATCCTAATAACCAATTTCATGTAGAATCTTGGACTTTTTGGCTAAAGTAAGTGAAAAACTCAAGCAAAAAGATGTTTTATAGAAGTGGCAATTTTGCCCTATAAATCTATGATTTTACTCTTGGGACCATAATACCACAATTTACACAGTCATGGTTTTGCATTTATTCTCATGGTTTTGAAATTACTATGTTTTGGGTTTAAATAGTTTTTTTGTGTGTAGGACTAAATTAGAAATTTACAATACAGTGACTTTACAGTCATGATATTACAAAACTAAAATTCATTAATCATGATATTGCTTAGCCATCTATGATCTTGCCTAACCACTAGCGGTTAGGCTCACCATTTGGGGTTTGGTGCAATACCATGACTTTGCATTTTTAATTATTGATCTGGGAGTTGTAATTTTAAAAAACATAATTGTGATTTTGCATTTTTATATTATTTTTCCTACAAATTATGATTTTGTATTGATTGTTCCAATTTTGTAGATGTGTAGTTTTACACTATACAAACCTAAGACTTGGTTTTTGATAAATGACTTGACCATCCACAAGTGTGATTCAAATTAGAAGGAAACTCTCTAACACTTTCAGGTCACATGCATGGAAAAATGCAAAATTTGAGCATGAATTAAGTCTTTAACTTTCCCTTTGGTGTTTAAAAGGAACTTAGATGGTTTATTTAAATGTTTTTGTGAAGTTTTTCAAAAAAATTGAAAACTAAAGCCAAGGGGCCAAGAACTTAATTAAACATTTCAAATTGGTGCTTAAAACTAACATTCACTTAAGTTGCAATATTTACAAAATTTTGTTTTTTTATGTAAAATCATCTATTACTTGTTTGTTTAAGCAAAGCAAAGAGTGTGTGTATGCTCTCCCCTATCCCCTTTAGGGAACTTGGGTGATCAAAAGTTCCTTGTCATTATGGTTGTGCCTTTGTCTAAGATGTGAAAAAGAAGTTGTCTAGGCTCTCACCAAAATTGTATGGTTTGGGTGATCTAAAAATAACCTCTAAATCCTTTTCACTTAGATTTATTTTATGCAATTTGGCTTATGGAAGGGAGTTCATAACCTCTTTGTGAGTTATTTAGTGAATATTTAATCTAGGGTTTCATCTCCCAACATTATATTCAACCCCACTCATGGTGGGGTATATAAATTAAGGGTGACCCACTGAGATTTTTGCTTAAGCAGTTAAACGAACTCTATTAGTGGCAATCTAGTTTGGAATATATGATTAATCAGGACATCACACTACACTGAGCGCAATTGATAGATGTAGTGTTTGTGAAATAGACAATACTTTTTCATAACAAGTTGATTAATGTGAATCCAATTTATGTGAGGCATATCTAGCATTAGCCATGTTTGGGACCATCTAACTGGTAAAAATTTTAAGTTTTAGAAAAACCCCACTTGCCACAAACATTATTGATGTAGGGTGAGTACCCTAAAGGTCCATGTCACCATATAATCCCTTGGGAGAAGGGAGGGATTAAAATACCCTACCACTTCATGCACTTTTATTTTTTGATTAACAATTAGAATCTTCCAAAGGGCACATATATAGATGAATTTCAATAATATGAAGCAAACTTGTCAATTTAGGGCTTAGGATGATTTGCTTAGTTGTATTTATCTTTTCCTTTTCTTGTTTAGTCATGATTTGAGTCTAAAACTTGTTTGTAAACAACATGTCATAACCAAACACATTTGTTGTCCACCATTTCTTGAACAAAGAGGTGCTATGTTGGTCAAATCCAATCATCTTTGCTTTGTCCAAAACCTCATCTTAAACATTATGTTTTTAATGTCTAAACAACATAGTTATGCTACCCATTTGGGTATAAACCATTTTCCAAAAAAAATAAGTCCATTGAAAATTTGGAATTGCACCTTTTTAAGTTATAGGTTAATGTGTTAATCAATTTTTCCATTTGCATTTGACTTGAGTTAACTTGGGTTCAATTTCTCATTTGGATTGAAGGTGTTTATATACTCATCATCATCATTTGATCATTGTGAACTTAGGTCATCTTGTATGTCACTTATTCTCTAAGTTATAGAACACATTTTATTCTACCTCCTATTACCATGTGGCGGCATTGTTCTACCTATTTGGTTCTAGTTTTATAATTAGGAATTATTGCATGTTTTCACATTTTGATTTTCTTAGTATACACTATCACCTTCCTAATCTGAAGGGATTTATTCTAATTTTATAGTAACAACTCATCAAATATGAACTAGAATTTATAGTATTGATGTGTCTCTCTACCTACTTTTGGTGTACTAGTTTACACTTAGGTCTTTGATTTATCATACCCTCTTATAATTTACATGATTTTAACCCTACCCAAGGTTGAGAATTTTGTAAACACATTCTTCTAATTGTGTGGTACTACGCCACCTCCTTTTTATTATAGTCTCTTTTGTGCCTTGTTATTTGTTTATAAAATATCAAAACCCATACCTTGTTTAAACATTTACAAAACATTTTCCAACTCTTGATAAACATAGAGAATAAATATTTTAGACATGACTCAAAGTTACACTCGTAGTGGGGCCTCTTATGGCCCTAGCTATGAGGAGGAGCACTTTTATGATGGTCAAGACAATTCAATGGTCTTAGAAGACATTTCCATGACTGTAAGATCTAAGGAAGATTATCTAGAATATCAACCCCAAGAGTAAAAGGATGAAGCACTCTTAAGTTTGATCAAATCTAGAATTAGGATACCCTTAGAATTTCTTATGGAAAAATTACATACCTTGGTTATCAAAGGAGAGAAATAGTGAGAATAATCCTTCATGAACATTTCAAAAATAAACCTACCTTCTTCTAGAAAAGGAAAGGAAATACTCATAGAATCAAAACCTACTGATCAATATCTTGTCACTGAGATTAAAAATATAAGTCAACAATATGTAGGCCAACTTATCATAGACTTGAAGGACTCTTAAGTTTCTACTTAACTCTATAATGATGCTTCCAAGGAACAAGGGAATGTGGTTGAACTAGTGAAAACTCTAGTTGAACACATAAAAATGATGGATCAATATGTCTTAATTAAACAACCTAAATCCCAAGAGTTTCTATAACATGTTTCACTAGACATGGAGCATACATTTTTCAATCATTAAGAACCTCTTGTTCCTTCACAAAACCAAAGATCAAAACATTCAGTATGCATTAAAGAAATCATACAAAATAATTTAGCTAGTTCATCTCAACCAACACACTTTGGAATATACACCATGGACTCCCCAAAATCAACATAATACATATAATTCAAGGTAGCAAACTTTAAGGAATGTTAATAAACCTAGGAATTAGTGGTTCACTAAATCAACTCAAAGAGAAAACAAAAACAAAGTCACAGATCATAGGGTGTATATCCCTAACAAATACACAAAATAGGGGCATATACCACCACAATAAAATTATGTTCCACCCATGAATGCACTAAACATGCAAGAGGGAATTCCATGAAAGAGATTATGTCATGATTAGAGATAGGAAACAGAATCAAGAAATATAAATTCAATAATATATGTCCATATCCACTTGATTTGAGTATTTTTCAAGTCCCCTTTCCACCTCATTTTGAGGTACCTAAATTTGATAAATACAAAGGAAAGCAGGGCACTCATGAACACATTCAAGCATTTTTTGTGTTATGCCAAGAAGTTGCTTATAGTAGCATTTATTTACTTTTTTTGGTTTCCATGAAGTTTAGTGGGAAAAGCTTTAGATTGGCTAGTTAAGTTACCCAAGGGATCAGTTGTGGATTGGAAGGACTTATCTAAAAATTTAAGCAACCATATATCACATAACATTGAGCATGAATTGACCATTGTTGACATGTGAAAATCCAAATAGAAAGATGGAGAAAGCTTTGTAATATATCTATAGATGTGGAGAGCACTAACTAGTCGCTTTCAATATAATTTTCTAGACAAATAGTTAACAGATATTTTTGCATATAACTTACACCTTGAGGTCACACATAATCTATGGCTTGCTTGTGCTAACTCATTTGAATAAATCATATACAAAGGGATGAAAATTGAGAAGGCACTTATTACCAAAGGCTCAAGATTTACCCATAGGTTTAAACATCAAATAAAACCCAATCACTAGTTCAAATGGTTGTGCAAGAGAAACCTAAGAGTTTCAACAAGAAAAAAATCTTGGTAGGTATGAAATAACTAAATCAAAACATGTACAAATGGTGTAGGCCCTGTCAGCTCTAAATGTGCAATTAGCTCCCCATAATCCACCAACTAATTTTCAAAGAGTTATTCCATGAAATATATTCCATAATCAACTCATAGTCTTTAGCAAATTGGGAGAGCCTATTGAGGTGGTGTTCTAAAATATTGTAGTAGCTAACTAATTGTATGGCTTATACCAAGGCCATTTCTTGTAGATCAACCAAATCTAGATTGGTACAAGGAAAATGAATTTTGTAACTTCCATCATGTTGTTGTTCATGGTGCCTATCATTGTATCTAATTGTGACACCTTATTAAATATTTGATGAAGAGTGGTGAAGTTGAGATTAAACTTTCTCCATAAGACACTAATAAGGATATGAGAATCTACAAAGATCCATTTCCTCAACATAATCAACAACCATTGAGGAACAATCAGAACCAAAGATAGAATCAATGGTAGAATCAGAACCAACATCAAGGTCACAATCATAATTAACATAAATCATGATCATAATACCCATGATAACAACCTAGTTTATAACAACATGCCTTACAACTATAAAAACATCGTGGGAGGCATTTCTATGAACCACATTACCATTATCACTATTAAATTTCATGAACCATCTCGTGCTCCTCAAATTATGGGACCATTGTTATAGGGTCAACACCCTCTCCCTTTAGTAATACCATGTCAAGTTCACATAATTTTATTATGCCTCCATTTGCATGGGTTACTATTTATGGACCTCAACCTTCCTCTAATTATAGTGTCTCTTTGTCAACTCAAAATTGCTCAAATACAAATAGATGCCTGTGAGTCACCCTCTAAGGCCATTTACCTTCCTTTCTAATTATAATGAATCTTTGCCACCTCTAGGTTATGTAGCTACAACTAGACACTCATGAGTTACTCTTCAAGGCCCTTTTCCCTCTTTTTCCAACAATTAACCTAATGTAAACATTGTGTCATTGGATCCAAAGACAAATATTGTGCTAGCTAAGGCTAAGCCATCTTATCCCACTAATAAAAAGCCTTATTATCTATCAGACCAACTGAACAAAACCCTTATGTAAATTTCCATTTTGGATCTATTGCATACGTCTAAAGTCCATAGAACTATTTTGAATGAACTTTTGCAACAATCCATTATTCCTAACAATATTAATCCTAAATAGTTCCAAACACTTGTGGGACATTTGTATTCATTTTGAAAGGTAACATTTGATCAAAAAGACAAGTCCACTCTTGGTCCTAGCCATAACAACCTACTGTATATTGAGTTCATCATTGAAAACCATAAAATCAAGCAGGTTCTTATAGGTAATGGTCTAGGACTAAACATAGTATCCCTATAATTGGTACAGAGATTGGGCTACACTATGAAGGACATCCATCTAGAGATGATCACCATAAAGGCTTATGATAACATCGAGATGGAGTCTTGTAGTACCATTTATTTACTAATCATTATTGGATTTATTTCCCATCACACATTGTTACATATTATGGATATTAATTTGCCTTATAACATACTTCTTAGTCATCCTTGGATCCATGAAGTATAGGCTATTCCATCCACCTTGCATCACTACCTTAAGTTTTCCCATGATGGGATTGAGGTTAATATTCCTACTGATATATAACCTTATTAGTATTGTAAACATCTAAAGGTTGAGTTTCACAATTATAACTATTGTCATGGTTCTGAATTTGTTACAAAGAAGAACAAGGAAATAGTTTCACATCTACCAACATCCAATTATATCAACCCTAGTGACTTTGCTTCCACTTTGGTTGATCTATTTCCTCAACTCTTGAAAAATAGGTTATTATATAAGACATGGTCATTTTCACGTACCATCTTATAGACACCTACCATATTGCTAAGCCACTAAAGTCTTCTAAAACTTTTGGTAAACCCAAAACTTCCAAAAGACCAAGTAGACCCAACTTGATTTGGGAATAGAAGAAAGAAATATGAAAAAAACCTATGGTATTTTTACTTGATACTTCACCAAAACAAGATTGAGAGGATTTCACTAAAGGAGATTCGTTATATTCTAATGGTATTACTGATTGCTTTTAGAATCTAAAATATCCAATCTATAATCAGATTATGAACATTTTTTATTATAAAGGAAGAGGCTTTAGCCCATGAGCATAAATAATCTTGGAACCTTTATTAGTTGGAATACCTAATTTAAATCATGGTCTCAGATTTATACCACCTAGGGATGACCTCATGATTTTTAATAGTGATTATTCTGAATCGACTAGCGATGAAACTCTTGGTAGTGATGTAGCATCTCATTATAGCCTTTTTAATGAGCTTATTGACTCAAATTTATTTGATAAAAATGTCATTATGACTTTAACACCTCATTTTCCCCTATACCTTTATCATATCAAACTCATTGATTGGAACTAGCAAAACTCAAACATACACTTGAATGAGTTTCATAATGAAGAATCAATTGTAAAATACATAGGCCTAAGAGATGGATTGCCCATTGGCGATCACAAAAAAGGATTCGATTTTTCTTTAGATCTTTCTACCTAATTTAGAGAGAAGGAAAAATTTATTGGTCATTACAAGGATAAAACATTGAGATCTTTGGGTGAAAACCTCTTTGAGGAGCTCAATAATCAGGGAAAAAGTAAAGAAAAAGACAAGCCCTTGAGTGAAAATCTATTTTAGACACTCTTGGATGGGAAAGTTTTATAATCCCCAAAATATCTTCAAGGTCCATCAATTCCTAGCTCTATCGCCAATATAAGCATCTCTTCAGAATAAAAACAAATTGTTTAGCATCTCACTCTTGAGTTTCTAGAGATTTTTTCTACTTAGCCATTACCTCAGATGGAAGATTTAGATTCATCACATTATCTAAAGATTTGGGAGGAAAAATAAGAAATTATATTATAATAACATGATCATTATCACACATTTCCTACTATTCTTTAAGATGACTCTATACTTATCATAAAAAACATTGTTAAAGTGAACTTGGGAACATATGATGATCCCAAAATTGTTTACCTTGGAGCTTCCCTTAGTTAAGAAGAATGTTATCACATTATATCCATTTTCATGGATTTAATTTATATTTTTGCATGGGCATAATCAAACATGCCTGGATTAAACCCTTACTTGTTTGTGCATTGCCTTGTTGTTCATCTAGATGCCAAACTAGTTAAACAAAAATTTAGAAAGATGCATCTGCACATCGCTCTATTAGTAAAATATGAACTAGAGAAGTTATTAGGAGCAAGCTTCATTAGACCATTATATTATTCTAATTGGATATCAAACATAGTTCCAGTTAGTAAAAATCCATAGGGCATATGTCTTTATATAGATTTTAGAGATATCAACAAAGCATGCCCAAAATATGATTTTCCTCTACTCAACATTGACATGATCATCGATTTTAATACTAAGTCTGAGATGATGTCCCTCATAGATGGATTTTTTGGATACAATCAAATTAAGATAGGCCAAGAAGATCAACACAAGACTATGTTCACCACTCCATGGAGAACATTCAGTTACCAAGTCATGCCATTTGGCTTAAAGAATGCTAGAGCCACATATCAGTGTGTCATGACTATCATCCTCCATGACATGATGCATGATATTATTAAGGACTATGTTGATGATATCCTAGCTAATCAATAACACATATTGGACATCTTAACATTCAATGAAGAATCTTTGATAGGTTTTGTTAATATAAAGTCTAAATCTTAAGAAGTGTGTCTTTGTCATCACTTCAAGAAAATTGCTAGGGTTCATTGTATTGTAAAGATGGATTTAAGGTTAAGGATATTGTTGGTTTTACCTCCACCTTCAAATCTTAAACAACTCTGAATCCTACAAGGCAAGATTATATCTATATGTAGGTTCATTTCTCAATTGGCAGATAAGTGCCACCCATTTACACATCTCTTGAAGAAAGGGGTCATGTTTCAATGGGATAAATACTACTAGTTAGCATTTTCAAAGTTCAAGACATTTGGCCAAACCTCTAGTTTGGAGACTACCAACACCTAGATAACCACTACTTCTTTACATATCATCAACTAAGCATGCACTAGGGGCACTTTAGCCCAACATAATGATCAAGGTAAAGAACATGAAGTTTATTGTTTGAGCCACACACTAGTGGCTTATGAACATAATTATACACCTATTGAGAATGAATGTTTAGCTATGGTGTTCACTTCTAAAAATTTACAACATTATATATTAAATAATAAAATAATAATCATTGCTAAGGTGGATCCTCTCAAATTTTTATTATTAAAATCATCTCTCACAAGTTGTATGGCCAAATGGGTTATGATCCTAAGTGAATTTGATGTTGAGTATCAAAATCATAAAGCTATCAAGGGGTAGGTTATTATTGATCAACTTGTAGAAGAGCCTATTATAGACAATCAACCACTCAAATTCAACTTTCTAGATGATTCTATCATGGTAGTGGAAGAAGTGTAGTATGAACATGAACAATGAAATCTATATTTTGATCGTTCCTTCACTTCTAATGGATTTAGATCTAGTATATTTTTTATTACACCATAAGGGGATTTAATTCCCAAAGTGTTCCACATCAATTTTACTTGTACCAATAATATGTCTGAGGGACTTATTTCAAGATTGCATCTTGTAATATAGTGGGATATTCAACATTTAATTGTCTATAGTGATTCTCAATTGATTATCAATTAGACCACTGATCAATATCAAACTAAAGATGACAAGGTTGTTCCCTACAAGAAAATTATGGATAATCTCAAAGTTCATTTTAAATCTCTATAGTTTGAATAAGTACCAAGGGCCAACAACAAATTTGTTAATGTAATGACAATGATTGGGTCTATGATACATATTGATAATAGTGCTAAAGAGTATCAGTTTCTCATTAAAACATTCTTTAGCATGTACATGTTTTTCCAAATTCATAAAGGATATTCACCATTGTTAGTCTTAATCCCCCACTTGAATTTCCTATAGCAAGACTATTATAATTATTTCCATTATCACATTTTTCCACCTGAATTATCCAATAACTGATAGAAACTATTCCTTCATCGTCTATCCCATTATACCCTCATTGGAAACACATTTTATCATAAAGGCTATGATGGAATGCAACTTTGTTATTTATCTTTGAGATAATCCAATCTAGTGTTTAAGGAGGTTCATGAAGGAATGTGTGGGACCCACACCAACAGTGTAGTATTAGTTAAGAATCTCCTCATAATAGGTTATTATTGGCCAAAAATGGAGATGGATGCTTGTAACTATGTGAGTAAGTGTGTTCCTTGTTAGCAATATGGAAATTTGATATATGCACCTTCCTTACCACTATAACCAATCATAACACCATGGCCATTTTATACTTAGGCCTCGATCTCATCAAGAAAATAAACCCAACATCTTAAAATGGCCATAAACACATTTTAATTACTACCAAGTATTTTTCTAAGTGGATTGAGGCCAATCCTCTCACTTACATTACTAAGAAGTAGATGACCAAATTCATTCATTACCATATCATCTATCGATATGGTATTCTAACATACATTATATCTAATAATGGTGAATCCTTTGTAAATTGAGATGTTAAAGACCTTTGTGAAAAATTCAAAATCAAGCACAAAAAGTCCACACCATATAACCTGTAAGGCAACAGATAAGTCGAGGTATCAAACAGGACCATTATAGCCATTTTAAAGAAGATTGTCAATGATGTTGGTCGTAGTTGGCACTTGTAAATGTTTATTTTCCTTTGGGATTATCGAACCAATCATCAAAACCTTATAAGAGCCACTACGTACTCCATTGTTTATGGTATAGAAGTGTTTCTATGCAATTTCACTTTCACATTCAAAGAGAGAAAATGAGAAACTTAAGGAAATGGTCAAGGCTTGTATGTACCTGGATGTAGTCTGTGCACCGTAATCCAGACGTTGTGAGAACTCTTCTTTTGTTGTGGAGGATGACACCTGAAAGAGACAGATATTAAAACATGAAAAATGTTATTTCATAAGAGGGTGGATTGCCAAGCAAAATCTTGGTCCTAGAAGCGCTAAGGCTTCTTAGAGGATGACAATCCACTGTTTAAAATAGAATATGACAAAGATAGAAAAGAGAAATAATGAAAGACTTGAAAAGAAAGAACTAAAAGCAAATGCATACCTGATAAGCTGCAATCTGATTAACACAGTCACCGACATTGGTGATATTGCCGACGTCGGTCAGGAAAGTCGCCGACGATGGTTAGACTGCCGACGTCGGTAGGGGAAGTGGATGAGGTCGATCGGGGTAATGGCCAGGGATGGGTTACAAGTCTAGTTTCTGGTTTACAGGATGGACTGTGGTCTTGTCTATGAGTCTGAGGGTCTATGAGGGAGTTAGAGGGACTGCTTGGGGTCTAATGGACTGAGAACTTTGTCAGGAGAAGGGGACTGAATTGGTGACAGAGGCAAAAAGAGGATGAATAGGAGAGAAGGCTTTTTAGCCTCTTTGGGAAGGACAGAGAAGGTTGGGTCAAGAATGCTTGGAATAGATGGTAGACAAAATACAAATATATTTGAAATGACACTAAAATGAAAATAGTACAAATACTTAGCTATGATACGAGTTGGCAAAGGTGCAGAAGCTATGTTTCAGTTGCCGTTGGTGATGGAGATATCGTGCAATCCTTGTGCAGAATGTCTGATGCAAGACCTTAGTGCCTAGACAGTGCTGCCAAGAATGCTGATCCTTGTAAGAACACCAAGAAGCCTAGAACATTGAAAAGCAAAAGCATGAGAACTTTGTTTCACCAAAAGAATATTTGAGAGTCGTGATTAGCTCCAGAGATTAACTGATTTCTAATTTGGATCTGTCAAAGGGTTAGAAAATTTGTTTAAGTATAACCGACATCGGCGATTCCGCCAGCATTGGCGGACATTTGACCGATGTCAGTGGGTGCTGAACGGGAAAAAGAGCCACCAAGCCCATTTTTCATCCGCCAAGTGCACTATCCATTGGAGAATGTCAAAGGTTGGGCTAAATACGCACGAGAATTGGTTAGGTGGTTAGAGAGAAGTAAGAATAGGTCTTGGGTGAGTCATAGAGTGGGAAATAGTCCAAGGCGAGGTGTCAGGCGAGGTGTCAAAGGGGAGAATATTAATAGTAAATTATTATTTTTAATTTAGTAAGTGCATGTTTTAAGAATGGGTTAAGAATGGACCAAGGGGGAAGGTGACCAAGGGTTAGACACTATTTCGGTGTCTACATTTGCCCTTTTTTGTCTTGTTGGTTGCTCTAAATGAATTGCAAGACAAAAATAGGAGTCGGTTGCCCTAGGTATGGGATAAAGTTGATTTCATCTTGTTAGTTGTTCAAGTGAACTACAAGACAAAAATAGGCGAGTTGGTAGCCTCGATTATGGATGAGGTATTCCCCCTCAAAGCAGCAGTCGAGGGAAAGGAACCTGAAATCGGGTGCTGATTTGACAGAGAGTGGATGAAAAGGGTGAAGATAGATTGAGAACGCTACAAAAGTTGTGATTACGCGTACACCACTTCACAAGATGGTCAGGTCAAATTGTCACAGGTCGAGGGTCAAGGAGTGCCAAAATTGAAATAACTGAGCCCCAACATTTAGTCGTCTATTGAGTGGGTTATTCAATCTAAGCTGAAGCTCCAATGGTCATCGTGTTTCAGGTATTCTGGGTTCAAGAAGTGCTCTCAAAAACACAAAAATGTAACAAGTAATGGGGATCAACTGGCTTGTGATCCTATACTTGTGAAGGTCAAAAATATGCGCACAATTTTGCTAACCAATCATGAGGTAGCATACATGCAAAAATAACCAAGGCAAAACTGCTTTGGAAGTAGTCACGGTTAGAGGAGATGGTCATGATCTCCAAGGTCTGGTGGTCAATGGATGGAGGCAAAAGTGATCTCAAGTGTGCCCCAGGGGGCCAAAATGACATGTACTGGAGTTCTGATTGATTAGGGACATGATTTTGGGGCAACAGGAAAAAAAAAAAGAGGTTGGAAGGACACTAACGTCGGTGACAAAAACCGATGTCGGTAGCCAAAAATGGCCGACGTTGGTAGAGATCGACCGACGTCGGCGGATTAAGGCACGCCGATGCCGACATCGGCGGCCTGCCAAATCTGACAAAACTAGATTGGCGGCCTACCAAAAGTCATTTGTGATTATTTGAGTAAGAGAAAAAAGGTGCTCTGGATTTTAGGAGTGAAAGTGACTGGTAGTGAGTGAATTAGTAGTGTGAGGTGGCAAAGTGATATTGGTGGAGAGAGGGAGACGCGTGGAGAGAGATTGGAGGTTTTAGAGATGCGTGTGGGCCAGGAGGACCTTGATGCAGAAGTGATGGCAGAGGGTAGTAGAGGACCTATGGGAGGTCCACCACCAGTGGCACCCATCGTGCCACCACGCCGGCGACACCGAGATGAGGTAGGAGGGTCTCTAAGCCCTAAGTGGTTAGATTTTTGTTTTCATTTGTTTTTTGAAATTTTTGTTGATATGGGCAGAAAATGAGGGGGGAGGGTAGCTAGGAGGGTGGGGAAGGGATCTAGGATAGGTTAGGATGTTTTGAGAGGGTTTTGGGGGGTATGGGGGGGAGAAAAGGGGAAGCCCTAATTTTAGGGCTCGCCCCATTCAGCCCTAGGGCTGAACCAATCGCCGATGTCGGTGGGTTCACCGGCATCAGCTGACCAGTGACCGGCGTCGGTCACTAACCTACTGACATCGGTTAGGTGAGTGCCGTCACCGACATGCTTAATCGATGTCGGTTGGTTGCCTGATCAAAAGAGGGATGAAAAATGTTTAAGTCGAGGGGTCGAAGCTATGCCAAGGGCTTCTCGGGTGTTGGGTCAGGCATAGATAGTGAAATAGGGAAAATTTTTAACATGAGATTGACTTGGATGGATGCAGGTGAGGCTGACTTTGATGTTGTAGGATCACCTCTCGACATTGCTGACACAAATGTGCAGAGGGGTGACAGTTGATGAGTGGGCACAGATGAGCGCAATTGGACTCAGTGGGCTGCAATGCTACTGCAGAGTGGTGCAGGATGTGAGCCTAATTGTTGCTCTAATTGAGTGGTGGGATCATTCCACCAACACTTTCCATCTGCCCACGGGAGAGATGACGGTCACAGTCGAGGATGTGTACCAGATTTTGTGGCTACCAGTACATGGAGCAAACCTTTATGCATGCTTGAGAGAGGCACATGATATTCATATGGTTACGCTATTTGGAGAGCACGTCGCTGAGATGAGCTACCACTCAGTGAGTTTTACGTATGAGCCATTGTACGCTACAGATGAGGATGCACATCGACTAGCGGTGTTGATGATGATAGGCATCACGGTGTACGCGTTGCCAGATGTAGAGGGCGGCAGGTTTCTGGTCATTATGATTGAAGTTTTGATAGATATGTTAGAGTGGTAGATAGTGTTCACTTGGGCACCAGTGTTTTTGGCCCAGGTGTATAGAGAGATGTGGGGTATCAGTCGGCGGTGGCGATACAGCTTGTGCATGGGCCACCTGCTACATTGCTGGGCCTATGAGCATATAGTGGTTACCCATCCTCTTGGCCTCCCAGTGGCAATTTTGGCTGGCTTCAGGGTCAGATTCAGGCAGTGGT
Source organism: Torreya grandis (assembly GCA_037957365.1). Taxonomy (NCBI): domain Eukaryota; kingdom Viridiplantae; phylum Streptophyta; class Pinopsida; order Cupressales; family Taxaceae; genus Torreya; species Torreya grandis. The sequence continues at coordinate 2,368,939 of JARHVA010000124.1, forward strand.
GTGAGGTGATGGCACAGACACGGGTAGACAGAGTGGTCAGAGACATTGACCACTACAGAGGGGTACTGGAGGCCCTGATTCCTGTAGACATCATCTGGAGACCATACTTGGTTTATCTAGCATTCAAAGACCAGGGAGAGCAGCTGGTTGGTGTGCAGAGCCTGAGATGGGTCAGGGGTAGGTGAGCCGATGAGCTCGAGAGAGTGCCAGCAGAGAGAGTGCGGTGCTAGTACGGGCTGCTACAAGACGTAACTCCCACATTCTCACTGTATAGACGGGATGACATTGAGGTGCCGCTCCCACTACTAGAGGAGATAGAGGGCCCAAATTTTTAAGAGTTGCCAGCAGGACCTGGGGTGGCTGACCCAAGTTATACAGAGGCCTACATGATGTGGTGGGCAGGGCAGTATACAGGTTTACAAGTAGGGCCACAACCAGATCCACAGGACATTACCAAGGAGTGGGATACAGCCCATAAGGAGAGGGACACTGTGAGGTAGGAGAGGGACGCGACACAGGCCCAGGTCACAATTTTGTAGGGACAGCTGGCAGGGGTTACAGGGCAGCTGACAGAGATAACGAGTTGAGTGACAGTGTTGACGGGTCAGGTCACACTGCTACAGGGATAACTCACCGTAGCCCAGGCACAGGCAGCGGTAGGATAGGTTTTTGGGGGGCAGGACCCGATGCAGCATCCACCTCAGTAGCTAGCTCAGGAGCCCACACAATCAGTGTCAGCATAGCCAACATTCTCACAGCTGCAAGGTTCAGTGTAGGGCACAGCTGTAGGTCAGATGGGTCCACCATAGACAGTATTTATAGTTAGATACCATAATACGTTGGATGAGATCACGTATTATGAGGGAGCCATTAGGGGGTTTCCTCAAATACAGCAGTACTTTGATATGAGGGCAGAGCAGAGCCGACAGTGGTCTAGGTCACAGACGACTGCTACTGAGTCACGCAGAAGGCACAGATCAGAGGGGGGAGATGATACAGCATCTTTCAGGCCACTGCTGCCACCACCACAACCACAGCCTTGAGGGCAGACCTTGCTACTATGTATATAAAGGCCTGCGAGCCAATGATGCGAGATGTATATATATTTTGTTGAGAGAGAGAGAGACAGAGACACGGATTGTGTCATTGTAAAAACTATTGATATATATAAATATGATGAGATATTTGATCATGGATGTGTTTATGAAAAATGTTGTGGATGTGTTTGTATGTTATTTTGATTTGATATATGTTTTGATATGATGTTTAGGATTATGATGTTGATATTGTTGTGTTGATATGATGATGAATGTATGATTAAGATTAATGATTAATGATATGGATGAAAATGATTAATGTTAATGATTATGAAAATATGTGATTGTTTGTGATGTGATTGGCAGGTGACAAAAGAATGTAATGGAAGAAATGCGATGAAGGAATGGCCGAGCTATCCCTAGAAGACCCCATGTCAACTGAGTGTTGCCTACATAGCCCTTGTCGTTAGGGCCTCAGGCTAATGTAGTTTGCCCAAGAGGGAGGAAAAAGATTGAAGTAGGTGATTTTGGTCATGATAATGATATAGCACTTCCCACTTGTCTAAGGGTACATGCTTTGAAATGATGAGGAGAAGATGATGCTACAGAGTTTTCCAAATGGTATAAGCTGTAACATTGGTTGGGGTTTTTCATCCCTAGCAACTATCCATATTCATGATGGATGTTTGCTAAAAATGAATTGCAGGTCGATTTATGTTTCAGCAAGTAATGGTTTATGCTTGACATAAATTGTGTGGTTGATAGTTTCCATATTTGTTGATGTCTATGGAAACCAAAATAAGTAGGTTATGTGAGTGGTCTGAAAAGAGTCGAATTCAATTGTTTTGACAAATGATGTGGTTAAACATGACCAAAGTGTAGGTAGAAAGTAAAAGGCATAAGTGCCCTTTTATTGACAAGGACCAAAATGACAGCATTGATAGGGGTTGTTAGAACCAAGAGCCCCATTCATGCGTTGCGTCGTTGACCATAAGTTATGTTAGAGCGGTAATCGAATCACTTTGACATTAAAGTGAGCTCGAAGTCCCTTGAGTAGGTGATGTGATAGGAGGAAAGGGTAACCCATTTTAGAGTAGGGATAACTTTGCCCCTTTTGATAGGAGACCCTGAGACAACTACAAGTCAAGTCCATGACCCGTTTTTTTCTCTTTTTTTTTTTTTTTTTTAGAGCGGACTGATCAATGCGGGAAGTCCACATAGAGATGTCACTTGTTTTATGGTCATTTGTGAAGCTGATCGATGCGAGAATCTTCTAAGAAAGTGTTGTTTATAGAAAGATTTAGTCATATCCATCCTTCGAGGGAGTGGTCTATATTTTGCTTTATAGATTTAAGGGCTTTTGAATAGCTGTCCTTCGAGGGAGCAGTCTATTAGTTACAACAATGATAGTGTAGCTATCCTTCGAGGGAGCAGTCTACTTTTTGATTTGATTTTTTAACCTTGGATATTTTGACATCTTGATTTAGTTTTGACATAATGTTGAGTCATGGACAAGACTTATAGAAGGTCAAGGGCTCCCTTTTATTAGGACGAAGCATCCATACGTCATAAAAGGGTTATAGAGGATGTCTTAATGGAAAAAGGGGGAAAGGATTAAGGATTAAAAGGACAGAGATTACTCAAGGGATAAGTTTAAGTTAAATGTCAAGTGGATGAGTACTCGAATAATAGTAGAATGGTCGTAGATGCAAAGCATTAAGGGGCTCAGGTTCTGGTCAGCCTTCAAGAGAAGATAGATGATAAGTCCCTGATCCATACTTGTGCATGATGATATAAGATCCAAGCCAATTAGGAGCAAATTTTCCTCTTTTACTCCGTTTCATATTGGTCACATGTTGGTTCTCTTTGAGGACGATGTCTCTGATATTGAAATCTCAATCTCACAGAGTTTTGTTATAGGCTAGTTTGATGTGATTTTGATAGACATGGAGATGGTTGAGGGTAGCAAGATGACGCTCATCGAGTAACTCAAGTTGAGCTAATCGATCTTGACGAAAGTCATCGTTAACAAGAATGTCATGGAGTGAAATGTGAAGAGACAGAATCTGTACTTCGAGAGGTAAGACAGCCTCTATTCCATACACTAGAGAGAAAGGGGTAGCACCTGTAGAGGTTCGGATGCTAGTGTGGTAGGCCCACAAAGTGAAGGGAATATGAATGTGCCAATCCCTTCCAGTGTCATTGACCACCTTCATGAGAATTTTAGTTAAGATTTTGTTAGAAGCCTCGGCCTGCCCATTTGCTTATGGGTAGTAAGGCGAAGAAAAGTTGAGTTTAATGCCAAAGGAGTCACAAAGTTTTTGGACAGTTTTGTTTTTAAATGACTTTTCATTATCGGTGATGATTTTGTGAGGTACACCAAAACGATAGATGATGTGGATGTTGATGAAGTCGACAATCTTGTCAGCTTTTGTGGAGTTGAGAGGAATAGCTTCTACCCACTTAGTGAAATACTCGGTGGCAGTGATGATGGATTGATGACGAAGAGATGAATGAGGGTTAATCTCGCCGATGAGATCTAAGCCCCATTGTGAAAAAGGCCAAAAATCTTGAGTGACTTATAAGGCAAGACTAGGGAGATGAAGCAAGTTAGCATGCTACTGACACTTGATGCAACACCGAACATAATCGCTACAGTCTTGATGAAGAGTGGGCCAATAATAACCAAGGTGAAGGATGCGCTTGGCAACCGAGTTACCACTGAAGTGTCTGCCACAAATCCCATCATGGGCTTGTTTAATAGTATGAGAAGCTTTAGTGGAGTTTAAACAGCGAAGAAGAAGACCATCAAAACCTCTTTTATAGAGAAGGCCCCCTAGCATGGTATAGCGAGCGGTGCGCTTGATGAAAGCCCGTCGTGCATTGCTAGAGAGGTTGGGAGGAATGATAGAATGAGCCAAGTAGTCCTCAAGTTGTTTATACCATACATCTTGTGAACTAGAGTCTATGGTGTGAACGAGATTGATGTCAGTGGAAATGTATGAAGGCAATGGCACACAATGTACCATGACATAAATTCTTGATGAGGATGATGATGAAGAAGGAATATGCGAGGTGAGGGAAGCCATGGTGTCAACAAACTTATTCGTAGTTCAAGGAACAGTCTGCAATAAGTGATGGTTAAAAGATGCTAGAAGAATGTCAACACGGTGCTTTTATCTTTGTAAAATTCCATTTTTACAAAGATATGAACCATTGATTTGATTGACAACAAGTTGTGAGTCATTGAAGATGTTGATGGACTTGATGTTTAAAGAAAGGGTAGTTTAAAGTCCCAAAATTAAGGCTTCATATTCAGCCATATTATTGGTACATTCAAAGTCGAATTTGAAAGACAGGGGCATGGGCTCACCCTCGTGTGGGATGAGGATGACCCCCGCACCCCCACCGAGTTGACATTTAGAGCCGTCGAAGAACATCGTCATTTGGTAGAATGTGTCATCAGTCGAGAGAGTGGCGATAGATTCATCAGGAAACTCACACTGAGAAGGTTGATTGTTAGGAAGAGGGGCATCTGCTAGTTGGTCAGTGATTATTTGCCCCTTTATAGATTTCTACTGGATGAATTCAAAGTCAAACTCAGCAAGCAGCATGAGCCATCGAGCCATATGCTGGTTTTGATATGGCTTAGAATGCATGTATTTAAGAGGGTCAGTGTGGGTGACGACAAAGGTTTTGTGATTAAGAAGATAGTGATGGAGCTTGGTAGTGGCAAAGACTAATGCCAAATAGAGTTTCTCGGTATGAGTATACCGAGTTTCATAATCGACAAGTGTTTGACTTATGTAGTAGACTGCTTGCTCATGGTGTTGCTCATCTCAATGTGCGATCATGGCACCTAATGAATGATTGGTTGCTGAGATGTAGAGGTAGAAGGGCTAGTCGTCCTTTGGTAGAATAAGGACTGGTGGAGAAACCAAATAGCATTTGAGGGCTTTAAAAGCCTCTTGGAAATCTTTATCCCATTTAAAGGAGACGTCCTTCTTAAGGAGGTGATGAAAGGGTTGGCAACAGTCAGATAGCTGTGAAATGAAGCGGTGGATGGATTGGAGCTTTCCTTGTAGACTGCGAAGTTGCTTGAGATTAGTTGGAGGTGGCATTTTGAGGATAGCGCAGATTTTGGTAGGATCTATCTCGATGCCACGAAGAGAGACAATGAATACCAGGAGCTTTCTGGAGAGGACCCCAAAGACGCATTTCTTGGGGTTAAGATGGACATGGTACTGAAGAAGGTGAGAGAAGATGATTTTGAGGATAGTCAAATGGTCGCGATGAAGCTTAGACTTGCCAAGCAGGTCATCTACAATGTCCTCCATGATTTTATGGAGGAGATTGTGGAAGGTGTAAGTCATGACACGCTGATATGTGGCACCTATGTTTTTTAGACCAAAAGGCATGACCCGATAGCAAAAAGTTCCCCATGGTGTAATGAAGGTGGTTTTGTGCTGATCTTCCAGTGCAATCAAGATTTGGTTATATCCTAAAAATCCATCCATGAGCGATAACATCTCATGGCTAGCCGTAAGATCAACAAGTTGGTCAATGTTTGGAAGAGGAAAGTTGTCTTTGGGACAAGCTAGGTTAAGGTCGCGATAGTCCATGCAGATCCGGATCCCCCCAGTCACCTTGGTAACAGGAATGATGTTAGAGACCCACTGTGGATAATCAATGGGTTAGATGAAGGAGACAGAAAGAAGGCGCTGAAGCTCCTCTTTGACAAGAAGTACAACATGAGGATGCATTTTGCGAAGCTTTTGCCTAATAGGCTTAGCCTCTGGGTTTGTGACAATGTTATGAGTGGCAATGTTAGGGTCGATGCCAGGCATGTCAGCATAGGTCCAGGCAAAGGCTTTGTGATTGTCTGAGAGAAATGTGGTATAGTCGATCTACTCTTGAGTGTCTAAAGATTGACCAATCTTTAAGTCTTGAGGAACATCAGAAGATGAAAGGTTAATGTCAATGGTTGATTCATTTAGAAATAACATGTGTTTCAGAAGGGAGGGAGCGCTAAATGAAAGAATCATCGGCACCCATATAGGTAAGAATGGCATCGTCGTCTATGTAGTGGACAGTGTTGATGGTTGCCAATTCATCATCTATCATGCTGGGATAAACGAGAGGGAGAGACCTGTAAATCCTGTTGAGCTGATAGGTTAGGGGTTCCAAATGGATGGTGTTTATGCAAAAAAAAAACTAGGAGGGATGGAAACCACCGACTCCGTAGGTGAGAATGGAAGAATAGGCGAGTCTGGAAGAGATTGGTCGATGGTTGGTTTGGGGCAAAGGTTTGCGGAAGCCTCAGTGGATTCTTGGAAACCCAGTCCATACTATTTCTTTGCATTATCATCATTGGGTGGTTCGATGGGTCGATGGGAGCCTTGTTCGTAGCGCCCAAAGCCAAAACCCTTCCATGCACACCTATAAAGGTAGGTATGTGCAAAGGTGGGGTTGCCAAGAAAGGAGAAATCGGATGTGAATAGTTGAGGTGAAGAGGAAGGATTTGATTCAGTAGGAGCTTGATCCAACCCCCCATAGACAAGATTGGTTTGAAGGCTAGGAGGACCATAAGGAATGACCATTCCAATCTGACGATCATAGCTTGGATTTTGTTGAAGCTGTCCATACTCTTGGGGGGTCTGGAACATGTCTAGAGTAAGTAGGCGATATTCCCCTAGTGAAAGTCTTTGAAAGATATCGTCCATGGGGTCCTTGGTTGTTGCTTGGGAAGGTGATGTTATGGCAACCGTTGTTTGTGCCTAGTTGACACTTCCACGGATGGAGATGATGTTTAGGTTGGTGCCTTGAGAGGAATAAGGACGTCATTGGGTCGATAGGTTGTGTTACAAGTTTTAAAAGGGGATGGGTCAGCAGGAATGACATGGACTTGTTTGTCGTGTTCAAATTTGACACAACGGTGAAGTGTTGAAGGGATGCAAGCCATGGCACAGATCCAGGGTCATCTTAATAGCATGTTATATTGGAATTCTCCCTCAATGATGTAGAAGAGCTTTGGGATTGTGTGTGGACCAACACAAATATGGAGGACAACAGTGCCAACAGTGTTAGGGGTGGTGTCATTAAAGGATCTAAGGATTGTGTCAGTTTTCGATATGTAATTATTGGGAAGAGCCAATTGATGAAAGGTGTGGGTGGAAATGATATTAATCCTGGCGCCCTTATCAATCATAACTCATTTAATACGGGTTCGATCAACGTAGGCTGTGATGAAAAGAGCAGCGTCCTGATCTTCCAAGGTAGAGGTAGGAATTTCATAATCACTGAAAGTGATAAAGGCGACGGGGGATAAAGAATGGACTAAGGTAGCTAGTGGTTGAGGGTCTTCAGGTTGGACTTCCACTACCTGTAGGGCTTTGATTAGAGCCTGACGATGCTGGGGGGAGCTTTGGATAAGGTCATATAAGGTCATCTTCACAGGGGTTTGGTGAAGTTGTTTTATCATAGAGTCTTTGATTGCCTCTGAAGAAGGGGGTTGAGATGCACCTAAGATGGAAATCTTGGGTTTTGGTGGTTGAGGTGACTGGAAAAAAGGATAGGTCCAAGGAATAGCAGCTTTTTCTTTTGCCTTGTCCTTTTGTGACCTAGTGGTTATATGGATAGCATTGATTTCAAAGATAGGAGGTGAAGAAGGGGTCATGCCCTGCTGGTGAGATGTTGATGTGGTTGAAGAGGTTGGATGAGAAGATGTCGAGGGTCAGTCAAGAGTGTCCTCAAGGAGAAGAGTGTCTTTCTCCATATAGCAGCGAATGACTGCCTTGAGGGCATAGCAGGTCTCGGTATCGTGTCCTGGCGTACGATGGTATAAACAAATATTTGTATCGTCGAACCAAGAAGGTTTTGACCTGAGGGGTTGGAATGGCTTGATAGAAGGAAGGGTAATGCTAGAAGTCTACAAAAGTTGGCATAATATCAAAGCATATGAACCTACTAAGGGGTCCGTGCCTGTTGATGCATGACGCGCTGGTGACTTTTGCTTGGGAGATGTTGAAGAAGGTTTTCGTACCACCTTTTGGGTTGGTGGTGCAGCCACATGTGAAGATGGCACTTTCTTTGTGAGAGGTGCCAAATTTTTAAGAGGGGTAAGACTTGTGGTGGGCAAAGGAAGTAATGGAGGTAATTTGTGTTGGTTAAGGGTTGGAGTAGGGAGCACTCTCATTAGGGTAGAAGGATGAGGGCCTAAAATGGAGGGTAATGTGGATGGTGGAGGAGGGGTTCACTTTTGTGGTATGGTAGTCTTCTTCAACTTGGTTGGAAGACTACTATTGGTCGAGGTCTGGTCTAAGTCCACCTTCACTTGCGGGTGAGTGAGGGTAGAGATAGGGTGAATGCCGAGTGACTTAATTGGTTTAGATGGGGTAGATGCAGGTTTAGAAGAGGAAGTCTGGTCTTTGTTGAGAGTCTTAGGAGATTCTGCCTTGGGAGGATTGGCAGCATGAGACGAGAGGGCACGGGAATGTTGAAGAGCTTTAAGATGCTCCCACAATCCCTGATGTTCCACTTTCCTTGAAGGGAGAAGTTTGATTTTCTCTACTAGTCGGGAAAATGGTTGAGAAGATGTTGGATGAGGTTTGGGTCCTTGAGAAGATGTGTTAGGCGTGGCAGTAGTCTCAGACCCAAGTTGTGTGGGAGTTATAACTGGATTGTCGTTGATCGAAGAAGATGGAGAGTCAGGTTCTTCTCTTGGTGGAGAAGGAACTAAAGATTGTGACTCCTCAAGCAGGTAAAGGGTAGGGATTATGGTGCCCTCCACTTGCGATCGAGGAGTAGGTAAGGCCGGGTCCTCCATAGGCAGTAAGAAGGAGGATGGTGAGACCGGTAGTGCCGGTAAGTTTGAGGCATCTTCCAAGATAAGAGAGGTTGACGGAGAACTAACCGGGGAAAGAGGTTCGTCCACACGTGATGGACTGATAGATGGACTAACCTCTTGAGGTTGGTCGGGGATGAAGGGCAAGACCGTATTGACTATTTGAATGTCGTGTTCATGAGTGTTGTCAATCAAGGTCTGGACATTATTTTGGGTCGGTGGATGATTGGGGAATGGTTGCTTGAAGATGTCGATGCCCTGATTAGGAGGTGCATTGGGATTATCTAAGATGAGGTCACCCTTTTCAAGCATGTCTTGGATTATGTTTTTAAAGGTTTTGCAGTTTTCCGTGTCATGACCTTTGACACGGTGGTAATTGCAAAAGTCATTTTCCCTATACCACACAGGGATGATGCGTGAGGGATCAAATTGTGGAGGTGGTCAGATCTGGGGAAGGTTGAGAATCCCCTATTTAACAAGTTTTTCCAGTATAGACGTGTATGATTCTCCAAGAGGAGTATATTGTCATTGTACGTATCTCTACTGGAATTGACGGGTGGCGCTCTGAGATGTGGATGGCTCAGGCTGATTGGTTGAAGAGGACGAAGGTCTAACGACCACAGCGTTAGCTGAAGCTTTAGACTTAGGATTGGATGATGAAGGTTTAGAAGAAGAGGAGTCATTGGTCTTAGAGTTGGGATTCTTGCTCTACAACTTGACTTTATTCTCCTCGATGGCACATAATTCAAGTTTGTGGGCCATCGTGAACGCTTCGTTGAAGGTGCGGAAAGTCTGAAACCGTAAGGTGGAAGAAATATGTTTGGCGTAGGCTCAGGAGAAAAATTCAATAAGTTCAGGTTGAGGTAAGGAAAAGGAGAGTTGATTGATGAGGCCTTTCCAGTGAGCAACGAAGTCAGCTATAGATTCATCCTCGAATTGGCAGATAGTATAGAGGTCCGTGATCGAGACCTTCTTGGTGATGTTGATAGAGAAGTGATCAAGAAAGAGCTGGGCCAGCTATGTAAAGGTGAAGAGGGAATGGCTGGCAATAGAGCTATACCAGTCAAGTGCAGCGCCATAAAGGGACATAGGAAATGTGTGCAAGAGCAATGCATCATCATGGGAAATAAGGTAACAGGCATGTCTAAATGCCCGTAAGTGCTGCTGTGGGTCTTCCTTGCTTTGCAAGCAAAAAAATTTGGGAAGCTCCCACTGGTTGGGGTATGGTCTAATCGAGACAGAAGGATGAATGGGCTCATTGCAAATTTGCTCATATGAGAGAGCATTGCGTGAGCTGAAAATGGAGGTCTCTAGGCTAGACATCTTGTCCATTAGTATTTTGATGATATCTGCTGACAGATTGGCGGGTGGAGTGCCCCCTAGATTATAAGGCGCTTGAAAGATATTGGGAGGGGCATATGATGTAGTTGGTTGCGTAGACACAACATATGGGTAGCTGGTTATTGGAGCGAAAGTTGGAGCCAAGGGCACTTGTGTTATGGGGTTGGTAGGCACAAGTTGGATAGGGGCCATCAAGGATGGTTGAGGAGTGGCCACACTTATTGATGGGTAAACAGTTACTCTTGTGTTGATAGGTGCAAGAGTAGGGGGGATAGAGACCAGTAGGTTTTGAAAAGGTGTGGAATTTAATTGAGTAGCTTGAGGTTAAGGGAGTACCAAAACCCCCATGGAGGTAGGTTTATATGGAGTGGCTAAGTTTTGAAGGTAAGACACAGTTGGGTTATTGGTGGAGGTGTTGACTTGATTGTCTAGAGGTTGAATTGTAGGTGTTGTTGATGTGATTCTTGTCTCGACTAAGGAAGTTGGCATCCCATAGATTGGGTTGCCTAGGGAGTCTCGCGTTTGGATATGCATGAGATAGTGCTGCAAGGCTTTGACGTTAAGGTCCAAGAATCGTGTGAAATCTTGGTCCCCTTTTGGGACAATAGGAGTCTGAGGTGGGGTTGGGTGAGTAGGAGTTCTTTCAGTCTCCTAGTGGAACTCCATTATAGGACTGGTTATAGATGGTGAAGGTGGAAGCGGTTGTTTCCTAGCGTGGTCAAGGAGAGCCTTGGTTTGAATGCGTGTCAAAACCATTCAAGGCAAGAAAGGGTCAGATTTCAGAAAACTATGTTTTTTCAGTCTCAAAAAACCAGAATGAATGTTTAGACAGCAAGAAATTTGGATTTTAAACTTGCTATTTTTGGAAAAAAGAAATTGGATAGTGATCAACGTCGGTACAAAAACTGATGTCGGTGAAGAAATCTACCAATGTCGGTCAGATGACCGATGCCGGTGGAGAAAATTTGTTGACGTCGGTTACAAAACCGATGTCGGTTATTGTGTTTTCCAAAAATTCAGAAAAAAAAGTTTTTGGAAATGAAGAAAATGTCCTTACCAGCTCAAAAAAAAATAGATAAAAATAGAAAATAAGATGAGGACAGGCAGATCCTAGCATTAAATCCCTAGAAATAATTTTATTAGGATCGTGTGGCTTATGCCTTAAAGTGATGTTTGAGGAGGTTGGCTGTTAGAAGGGTCCTAGAATAAGTAGTCTAAAGATGGTTTCAGGTATGTTTATGTGCTCAAAAGTCTGTGTTAGGTTCCGTACATGGCCTGGTGCTAAGGAGCAAGCTCCCCTCACTTCACGATTCCAGTGGTTAGCTGGTCTCGCTTAGCCAAAATATACTTTCCCTATAGATTAGACTCTGCCAGAGAATAGAGTGGGCTTTCCCCTTGGTGGTGAAATCCAAGTAGGATCACCGGGATGGGTAAGGTATCCGCTGGGTGATGAAATCCCAGTCGGGCCTTGTCTCAAGTGAGTTTGATGTTTAATTTAGTGTACGTGGTTTGGTTGTGTAACATCAAGTGATCTACAATTTATTCAATATGCGGTTTATTTAATTACTAAGTGTGGACTAAGAAATGCAAACAAGCATAAATGGAATGCAATATGTTTTTAAGCCCCAAATCGAAATGTTAAGTTTGGAATGAAAACAAGTTGAGAAAGGGTTGAAGAAAATGATTTTAGACTAGTCTAGAAATGCAAGAAAAGAAAGAAAAAGTTCTTTTTATTCCTGCTTATGATGTCTTTTAGAAAAGAAGAAAGAGGTGAAGAGGGAGAAACCTAATGCACCTAAATGAAAAAAGAAGGAAAGGAACCCAAGGAAGGCCCTAAGGGTCCCACCGAGCGTGCCAGAATGTTTCTATGCAATTTTGCTTTCACATTCAAAGAGAGAAAATGAGAAACTTAAGGAAATGGTCAAGGCTTGTATGTACCTGGATGTAGTCTGTGCACCGTAATCCAGACGTTGTGAGAACTCCTCTTTTGTTGTGGAGGATGACACCTGAAAGAGACAGATACTAAAACACAAAAAATGTTAGTTGATAAGAGGGTGGATTGCCAAGAAAAAGCTTGGTCCTAGAAGTGCTAAGGCTTCTTGGAGGATGACAATCCATTGTTTAAAACAGAATATGATAGAGACAGAAAAGAGAAATAATGAAAGACTTGAAAAGAAAGAACTAAAAGCAAATGCGTACCTGATAAGCTACAATCTGCTTAACACAGTCGCCAACATTGGTGATATTGCCGGCGTCGGTCAGGAAAGTCATTGACGATGGTTAGACTGCCGACGTCAGTAGGGGAAGTGGACGAGGTCGGTCGGGGTAATGGCCAGGGATGGGTTACAAGTCTAGTTTATGGTCTGCAGGATGGACTGTGGTCTTGTCTGTGAGTCTGAGGGTCTATGAGGGAGTTAGAGGGACTGCTTGGGGTCTAATGGACTGAGAACTTTGTCAGGAGAAGGGGACTGAATTGGTGATAGAGGCAAAAGAGGATGAACGGGAGAGAAAGCTTTTCAGCCTCTCCAGGAAGGACAGAGAAGGTTGGGTCAAGGATGCTTGGAATAGACGGTAGACAGAATACTAATATATTTGAAATGACACTGAAATGAAAACAATACAAATACTTAGCTGTGATACGAGTTGGCAAAGGTGCAGAAGCTGTGTTTCGATTGCCACTGGTGATGGAGATATCATGCAATCCTTGTGCAGAATGTCTGATGCAAGACCTTAGTGCTTAGACAGTGCTGCGAAGAATGTTGATCCCTGCAAGAATGCCAAGAAGCCCAGAACACTGAAAAGTGAAAGCATGAGAACTTTGTTTTGCCAGAAGAAGATTTGAGAGTCGTGATTAGCTCCAGAGATTAACCAATTTTTGATTTGGATCCGTCAAAGGGTTAGAAAATTTGTTTAAGTATAACTGACGTCGGCGATTCCGCCGGCGTCGACCGACATTTGACCGACGTCGGTGGGTGTTGAACGGGAAAAAGAGCCACCAAACCCATTTTTCATCTGCCAAGTGCACTATTCATTGGAGAATGTCAAAGGTTGGGCTAAATACGCACGAGAGTTGGTTAGGCGGTTAAAGAGAAGTAAGAATAGGTCTTGGGTGAGTCATAGAGTGGGAAATAGTCCAAGGCGAGGTGTCAGGCGAAGTGTCAAAGGGGAGAATATTAATAGTAAATTATTATTTTTAATTTAGTAAGTGCATGTTTTAAGAATGGGTTAAGAATGGACCAATGGGGAAGGTGACCAAGGGTTAGACACTATTTCGGTGTCTACAAGAAGCTATTATCCTGATTGAGATCGAATTGCCTTCATTACAAGTATCATTGGAGCATATTAAATATGATTAAGAGTATAGAGTCTCAAGGTTATAAGAAATAGAACTTATTGATGGTAAGAATTTGGATGCCCTCAAAAACTTGAAAGCCTATCAGAATAGATTTTAGATAAGCTAAAACAAGTGCATTATCCTTCAAGAGTTTGATATTGGTGATTTGGTCTTGAAAGAAAACTAGAAGAACACAAATATTGAATGCAAGAAAAAGGGAAAGTTTCAACCTAATTGGTTGGGACCATATGTTATCATGGAAAACTATGGATCAAGGGCATTTAGGCTAGCAACTCCTAATGGTGAAGAACTTCTAGAGCTCATGAACATTGTACACCTCAAGAGGTTCTATGTTTGAAAACTTTGAACCATTGTCTACAAGACCCCTTACTTAGGGGAAACTTGTGTTGAAGTAAATTTATCCTACCATTATATCATGGGCCATCCTCTCATGGACCATATTCAAATTGACCTACCCTGGACCATTCTTTCGAGAACCATATTATTTTCATAACTCTAAATAGTGAAATTTTTAAACCGTTGGCACTCTAAACACATTTTATCCTACCCTAGAACATCCTCTTTTGGACCATATTTATTCTGAACCATTCTCTTTGAGAACCACATTCTTTTCATGTCTTGGGCTATTATAACTCAAACACTTTTATCCCTTGACCAATTATGATCCTGATTATGACTCATACACACTATGGATGCAATCGATGCTAGTTATACTCAGCAAATTAGCATGGAACAATATTTTTGTGGCTTTTTTTCTAAACAAGTGAACATGAATACATCTTTAGTTTAGGATCTTTGCCTACTAGATGGTTATTCAAAGATATTATATGTTGTGCATTGTTCTATTTATTTTGCTATTATTTAGTAGGCGTAGTTGCCTTAATAGGATCCTCAATCTCACCAATTTTCAAGCATGTGTTATTATATCCAGCTTATCTATTATTGGGAATTCTACTCTTGGATGAGCATCTCCTTGATTATTTGATTCCCTTTGTACATATTTTATCCCAAAAACACCAAAAACATTAGAAAATGATCCAAAAACAAATGAAAGCATTGTCTTAAATTTTTGTATATTTTATCTCCATGTTTTTACCATTTTAAAAGTAATTATCCCATGCACTTGCCATTTTGCAAGACCAATCTAATTTGTCCCACTGGCTTGCTATTTTTCAAGACCATTCCCATCTTCCCATTTCTTCTACAATATTGATCAAGTTTTTCTAGTTATCAATTTTTCTGCTATCCCATTTCTTGGGAGAACTACATTTGACCTGAAGTTCATGTTGGGCCACGCTTCCATGGAATTATGTAGGCAACATCCAATTGTCTTGTACATCTAGATTCAACTTGTCTAGCCCCTTCCTTTTCTTATTTTACCCCATTTTTATTATATGTTATTTCCCTATCATCTTGGGGGAAACTTTGTGTCCTTATTCTTGTTACGTTATTATAGAAAGTAACGTTTATACTACATCCTTGAACAATTGTTTTTAAATCATGCTAACATTTATTTGTGTGTGTTTATTTCATTTTCATTAGTTTTTTGTTCTGTTTTCTTATATCTTCATTTATTTATTTATTTTCCTTTGTTCTTTCTTCTTGTTCCTTTCTGGTCTTTTGTTTTACTATTTTTTCTTATTCTTTGTTTTGTTTTCCAAGTCCATCTTGATGTTCCACATGGATATTGATTATTCATATCTTCTTCTAATGTTGTTAAGTTGTTCTTGCTTTGTTTTTATACATTTTTATTCCTACTTAAGTCTTGATTATTCATATCTTGATTTTAAGTTAAGTTCATTTGTGTGTGTTTTTCTATGTTTTTGTTTATTTTTGTTTAAATGTAAATAGTTTTAACTCTAGTTTTGTTAGTTCTTATCATTATCCTTAATTATAAATATTCACATTTAAACTGGATCAATGCAATTGAAATTCAAATTCATTATAAGTTCTTTTGTTCCAAGCCTCAACATTGATGTAGCTCTGATGAACAGCCCTCAAGTGCACCAATAAAATAAGGTACCAATGGTTGATTCTATGTAAGGCATGAATAGCTTGGCATACATCATGAGTCTAATTGAATAATGGTCAATTTTCTTCATTCCTCATTTCATTTTCTCCCACCTCTAGGTGAACTACATTGGCTTGAGGTCTATTTAGACTATGTAGTTAGCATTTGGATACATGATGTATCTTAGGTCAATTTGCCCACCTTCATTATTATTTTCATCTCTTTCATCACTTTGTGTATCCTCGTATGATTGGGTTTTTATGGCTTTTATGGTGACTACACCATTGCATCTATGTTTGCACCCACTCATCTTTACTTTATGTGATAGTTTATATCCTTGAGATATGCTTGCCAATTTTCCCTATAAGGGCACAACATTTAAACTAGTCACAAATCTAATTCCATCCTACAAGGGTAAACCATTAATTATCAATGATCAAAATTTATCCCTATTAGGGCAAAATTTCATTATCAACAGATCAAATTCACTCTAATGTAACACATTATTATTTATTTTCACTAGAGACACAATTCTTCTTTTTTCTAATTCCAAGATCTATGGAATTTTGCTCTCATTATGGTAATATTTTAGTGTATAACTTGTCTCGAGATTTAACATTTCATAAGCGCATAGCTTGCACCCTAGTTTTGGGTTTGTTCAAAGTGTGTCACTTATATTTTTAGATTGTATCCTTCCCATTCCCACCATCCTTGGGGCCCATTTTATTCTAATTATATTTTGATCACTGATTGAATTAATGCATGCAAGCATTAGCTCATTTGTATTTAATGTATCCATGGGTTAATCTCACTTTCTCTCTCCTTTTGAGAGTCTATCCTTTTCTTTCATCTTTTTATGTCCTCTTGAAGGGGAATCAAGGTCATTTCCTTCCAATTTATTGTAGAAAAATCATTTATTTGAAAAGATGTTGCTTCATTGAATGTCTCACTACACCTTATCAAACAAGGTCAAAATTTAGACATCCAATTCCTAACACCATTTGTGTTGAAATTATCAATCTTACTTGAAATTTATGAAAATGCACAATTTAAGCCAAAACTACTTAAACCTGCTAAATGGTTTGAGCTTGTCATATACAGTACCGATTTAAGCCAATGTATCCCTAAATGGGGAAATGCATTTTTATGTGATTATTAAGTTTTCTCAAATCATTTCGAGTCAAAATAGAGAAATGCACTTCGGTGCTCTAGATTGTTTTTTTCTACCAAATTCTGAAGCATAAAGAATGTGCATGTGTTATTTTGTGTCGACAAAATCTTAAATGGGATATTGGTCTATATGCAACTAACATCATCTTATAATTCCAATCTAATCAAATTACAATCTAGTAATATGACATTCTAACTAGCTTGATTAATGAAGTGCAACCAATTTCCAAAGAACTGCACTAAAATTGATTGATCTTACTTAGGCAAATTAAACCAAATTATGAGCTTAATTAAAAATTCTATGGAACTTATTGAATATTTCTTTATTGAAAATTGATTCCTATTATCTACATCATCAAATGACATCATTTATGGGGTGGCATCCATAAGTCATAAATGAAAAAAATATCAATATTATGGCCTCCCATACCTCTTTAATACCCCTTCCTTCCAAATATTGATGAGGGTAATTATAGATATTATTTACATAATTAGATTAAGGCATGGCCACACATCTTGATCTCAAGATGAATGGTCATGGTTAATCCTGATCAATTTGGAAAAATTATAAATAGGAGGGCCAAGACCACTTTGATTAATCTTCATTTGTGTAAACTTATAATGTAGAATTCTCTCTAAAAACCATTTGAGTGTAGTTTGATAATGCTCTATTTACAATAGGATAGCTTCATTGATAGGCATAGTATTGATTTTCATATCATGAGCCTAGTTTAGTTGGTGTTTTTGAGATGATGGAGGAGCTTTGCATTCATCATTGTTGAAGACTTGAGCACCAAATCAAGGGGAAAAACATGTCAACATGTTTTGAGCCACATTTGGATGGTGAAAAGCTTTTGGTAAGGTAATGTATGTTTGATTTCTTTCATTTTCTCTTAATTTTCATTTGCACACCTAGTTGAGTAGGTTGGCTTAGCTTGTTAGTTATTTATGCATTTTTCTTGGTTTTCTTGACTAATGCTTGATCTAACCATCTTTTTAATCCATCTCTTAAATGTCCACTCATGATATAAATCTAAAATAATTTATATAATTGAATTATTTGAAACTAAAAATTCAAGGAATGAGTACACCTGAGGGTACATAAACCAAGATACCATTTTTTAAACTTGTTTTGATAATTCCATGGGGAGATTATGCCCTTAGGAGATGCAACCATTGAAACCATGTGTTGAGGAGTGTTAATGATGTAGATATTAATTGAAGAAAATGAAGTGTTATAAGTTTATTGCTACAAAAACCTCAACTGCACTACTCTAAATATCATAATTATTTTGTGGAACCCATAAATTAAGTTTTTGTGCAAATGTGGAATCCTAGGTTTTTATGTAAATAAACCTCAAAATCAACCACTACTGATGGATTTTAGATCTAGAGTGCTTATGTAGTAACATCATTCATAAAAGTATTTACATGAATAACATTCATGCCCCAAACATGATCTATCCACAGCTCAACATGATATGTAATTTCATCATCTATTTGTCATAATGTCATAGTAATTTTCTCAATTTTCTAAACATGATAGGCCTATTTAATCTAACCCATATAATATGTCTTATAATATTCCAACTATTCCTTACAATCATGTAGAATGTGCCATATATATATGGCATATGCCTCAATCTATATTTTTAAAATCACATAATCTAATCTAAAGTATGAACTATTTGTTTATCATGGCTTGAATCTCTAAGATAGTCCCCTTATATGCCCCCTTTGGATATGAGGGATGAAGCCTAAAAATCAATCATCTCAAAATAAATATTTATGCACACCATATGTCATATATAAAAATTTAATCATGTATAATATGTATATAAACATGATAATATATGTCATCATATAAATATTTTATCATTAAATTATGTAAAAGTGTCATGTCTAGTAGATATATGAATTAAACATGTAGTAATGATCATCACAAATGATGCATGATATAAATAATGGTATTGAATAAAATATAATTATGCATGAAAAAAACCATGTAAAAAAATTGTAACATTCTTATACGTAGCCTCACACATGTACACAATATCATTATCATGAAGCACTCAAGACATGCCACGACTATGACTCAAATCCTACCTGACAAAAAAATAACATAGTATGTGGAGTAAAGGATTTTTTGATGCAATTGATACACAATGGGACAATACAATATCTATGCACTCATAGAATCACTACACACATCAAATATCACACAATGTAATAACCATCAATATCAAGCATGAACAGATAAAACAAGGTTAATCTGCATAATCCATCAATGTTATCATCCACTATAACAAAGCACAATATACATAATAAATAGCACTATATAAAGTATAAGAAATATTAAGTCATGTGTAACAATTTAAAATTACCAATGAACTAGCATGGAAATATATAACCTAATAAGTGTGCAAATGTGCTCTTAGTTGGTTAGGCATGTATTTAATGTATAAAGGTATCCCATAGGTGTAAATAATGTTATGCATTTATACATCCATGTATCATATGCAGCTTGCATGTCCTACATCCCACTCATGTATAATGTGAAAATCATGTGCATATAAAATGGATATGCAATTCAACATATATATGATAATTAAAATCAATCAATCGTGTATATTATCAAAACATGTCATTCATAGGTTTTAGTTTTGTATTTTTTTAATTTTTGAATTGAACTATGTTTAAAATAACCTATGATCCCATTAATTGTATCTTTATATAGAGGTCTTGGATCATTTGGTGTGAAATTCAAACACTTTGGTTTAGGATTAACATATATATCATAATCTAAATCATATAAATTATCATTCTTTGTAAAATATCTTACATCATCATCCTAGTCAACATGATTATGTAAATGCCACAATATACAAGTAGCCATAGTAACTTTTAAAATTTGTTGTGAGCTAGGAGAATGTGTCTGTGTTCATTGTAGACCACACACATAATATTTTTGTATAATTATCTTGGGACATGAAATACCAAGTAATACTTATTGAAATTTAATAGATTCAAGATGTAATGAGAGTTGGAAAATTAGTCTTCGAGGAAGATCAATTACCTATTTTTGATTTGTCTTTATAAGATGAACTTGTAAAGTTTGTCTAATAAGTTGTTGTGGAGGTGGTCAATTAAATGTTTGTGGATGAATGTTTTACTAATATGGAATACCCATAACTATAACCGCTCATTCGATATAGATATAATTCAAGAATTGATGTATTGAAGATGGTATTGCACATATCGTATGTGTCTATGGACGTCCTAATAGTGTTTTAATGTTATTTTTATTTAAAAATTAAATGATAATAATAAATAAACCATTAAATTTTTATTTATACCTACAAAACATACATATCTAAATGTGAAATTCAATAATTTATAAAATTGCAAATAAGTTATAAATAGTAAATTAACAAAAGATATGCAAACCTAACTTGGATCAAATTTATTATTGACTTTGTAGGCTATTTGTTGATGGAAACTACCAAAAAATACATGTGAACTATGTATTAATTTAAATTAATATTTAAAACTATGATCAGATAAGGTTGAACTAGGAGGACAAGGTCACACTGTGGTCACATCCTAGTTTAATATGCAATTAAATTTCTTATGCAAGCACCTCAAACTATTTGTGAGGGTTTTATGATTGACTATGTGTCCTAATTTATCATTTAGAATACTTAAAAAATATAAAATCTAGTTATTAAATAATAAACATAATATATATCAAATATTAAGGGGGAATGAAGTAAGGGGAATAGCTGAGTTATCCTCAGAAAACACCATGTAATCTAAGTGTTGCCTACATAAGCCAAAAGGGCCTCAAGATAATGTAGGTATCCCTCCTAAAGTGAGTGTATGAATATTTATATTATTATATTAATTCAATTATATACATTAATTTGAATTCTTGATAATGAATGCCTTTGACCTACAATAAAATGAATTTAGACTTGGCCTATGACTATTATTCAAAGTGATTTCAAGATGATAAAGTCTTTTTTTAGAGGCCTTGATATGCTTATATATAAGAATATTTAGAATAATTATGTTAACCAACATTATTAAAATTTTAGGAGGGGTAATACGGATCATCTCTATATAAATTTTTATTGTTGGAAAGAGGGGGGACAGAGACACACTAGTGGACAAGGCCATAGTGTGACCCTATCTACCTAGTCTGATCCTATACTAAAAGGACAAAGTCTTGGGATTTGGATGACAAGACTCTATAATTAAAATAAGGATGCATGATTGATTTTTTCATTAGTTTCAAATCAGTACATAGAATAATGAAGGATCTCTTAGAAATTTCAAGTTAACAGAATGGTGAATGTACTAAGTAAGATAAAGATGTCAAGATTAAACATTGTCAAGAACTTAATGGTTAAATTTTAGTATTTATATTTACCCCCACTTTATTCTAGTGATGTAATTAATTTAAATGAATATATTAAAGGAGATTCAAACCTAATTTTGTATACACATTTAATATTTTGATGTGAAGCTTGATCGTGCAAGATGCCTTAATGTAAGACCTACAAAAATACCATTGAAAATAGTTATTATCCATATTTAAAAATTACAAATTTGAAACTTGAAATTTTTAATTTTAAAATAGAGTAATGAAAGTATACACTTGAAAGAGTATGAAATATAATTTCCATGTACCTTGAAAGTGGAGAAGTGAATTCCTAATTGTTGAGGCATTTAGATAATTTGTAATCTATGAAGAATTGAGAGTGATCAAGTCTCAATTTGAAAACTTATGAAATCCCTTTAGTTGAAAATATTATATGCTCCAATGCTCATCTAAATGTGTAGAGTACTATAAAATAATTTAAAGGTCTAACCACCAAATATGTCTCACTACAATAGAAAAAATGAAACCATAGACATTGAGTGTCACTAGACTATAATGGCCCACTTTCAAAATGAAGATAAATTGCACCATTGCAAATTGATCTAGATTCTATTTGAAACATTGCACTTTTTAACTTTTTAAATTTGAATTTTCTATGTATAAAAATGAACATGAATTAATATCATGCCCCCTATATCTATTTTGAATTGATATAAAATGCCAACTAAAATTTTAGCTTTTGAAACTTTTAATTTGTAATTATTTAAAATATGTAACTTGTAACTATTTTCACATGCCCATGCATATGCATTGATTATATGTGAAGTTGTATTTAAGTAAATATAATAATGAGTGCACATGCATGTCATATGCCCCCATAATCTAAAAATTATGAATCGTGTTATATTTTGAAAAGTCTATGATGTCATAAATCTAAAATTTGTTACTCATAGTAAGCCCATTGTGATGTCACCCTTTTAGAATATTTGAAATGCGAAATCATGTATTAGTATATAAATATTTTAAATTGTTAGGAATATAGAATGTAGAGCAATAATATTGAAATAAAGATAGAATTAAAATTCAAAAAACACAACAGAATAGAGACATAGATTTAGCGTGGTTCACCTAATATAGGTTACATCCACACAAAAATTGTCAATCCTTCTTGTTATTTAGTCTAACAAAATGAAGTTAAAAACTTGCAATACATCCACTACAATGTCCTCTTCACTCTCACACTTTTATGATTGATTATAATGCCCTCATATCAAAGGAGGGTTACAAATTAGGGAAAATATGCACTAACTTTATTTATACCATTAGATATAAAACCTAATAGTAAACAGTCTAGATTAACTATGAAATTATAATATTTTATAATGGATTTTTCACAAAAAAATTCATTGGGGGTGCTACCCCCGAACCGCCACCAGGGGGGCTTCATAATAAGTCATCACCCCCTAGACCCCCATGGTGACCCTAGTGGGGGGGCATTTCTTCCCCCCCCCCCCCCCCATCATGAATTGGGCATTAAAATAAGATCATGCTCCACCATTCAACATAAATGTATTGCATCATAGTGTTGAATATAGAAGTGAATTACATATGAACATGTTCGATATATATACCATTTGAATCAGATAAGTAGCATGTATGTATCATAGATTAAGAGTAAAAATAGAAACAATGCATGATATGGATCATGGCACAATGGTAAAAAGTAATATCACACAATGTCACACAATTTTCATACAATGTCACCTATAAGTCTCAAATTCAACATACAATGGACATGTGAATGTCATATAAACACACATGGCCAAGGGCCACATGTAATTGACATGAGGATATTATACAGATAAGAACATTTATATGTTTCATAAACAAGGCAAAAGACCATACATAATAAGTAATAAATTACTAACTTATCATGTAGTAAAGTAAGAATTTTAAAAGAAACATAGAGCAAATGAGACTTGTCTACATCAACCATATGCATTTATGTCATTGTTGAAAAAAATCATATTCTTATAACACAATGTAAATTATGAGTGATTTAGAAAAATATATTTATTATATATAGCTCAACATTGTAGAGATATTTTGGGTAGATACAACTTGTTGAAGTGTTTATGAAGAATGAATAGATGCCCCCAACTTAGCAAGTTTGTTGGGTAAAAAGGGAAGCTCAACATCAAAGAACCATGTGAAAATGTGTCCTATATCACACTCACATACCTCTTTAAATTCATTGTGAATTTAAAAATGAAATATGATACCTATTTAACATGAAATAAATAATGTATGGAAATAAGTAAACTAGCAAATTTGAAAATCCTTTTCAAGTCTTGATTTTTTATTTTTGAAATTTTTTGGGTATTTTGGATTTTTTTTAATATTTTATTTTTTGTATTTTTTTTGAAATATTTTAATTTAAAAGAATTGAAAATTTTCTAATAATCATGGATTCAAACAATCTACAGGAAGGTACTAGAGCATAGTATGGTAAGAAAGAAAGCAAATGATATGTCCATAATGTATGTGGGTTTGAATCATAATCATGTAGATAAGGGTGTTCATGCCCAAAATGGGAAATGATATATGTGCGCTCATTTATAATGTATTAGTAGATAGATGTCATCATTTAAATTCAAAGGAAGCCATATCATGATAAATATGTCATAATAAGTAAGTGAATTGAGTATTTGAAAGTAATGTAATATAGGTGTTTTGGATTGTTCAAATTGGTTTTAAAATAAAGAGGGTGAGTTACCAAAGTGAAAATAAATCCAAGGTCTAGAATAACTTTAGGATAAAGGATAGAAGAAGTAAAAATGAATTTAAATAAATAAGTTGTGTAGAAGAAGATGTGCAACTATAAGCCAAGTATCCCATCAAGGGGATGCCTATATATAGGCCTTGTATCATCAAGATTGTACCAATCTTATTTATTATTAGGATATTAATCATTCATGTAATCATATTCATAGGATAGAATTAAATACTTAGGATGTGATTGAAATTATGACATGTTATTTGGATTATCTTTTGTAATTGTGTATAAGAAATTCACCACACTAAATAATAATCATGTGTTATTGGTTGAACATTAGTAAGAAAATTAGTTTGTGTATTGAATTTATATTTTATATTTATAATAATTTATTCCTTAGCAACCATATTTATATCATTAGACATTTTAGGAATATTTTTCTTTTGATATGCCTTAATGAACAATGTTTACCACAAAAAAAAAAAAAAAACTTGCTTATCTTGAATTTTTTATTTCAACTTTTTATTTGCTATTTTTTTCATTTTGAAATATTGTTTTCTCTCATTTTTATTTTTTAATATTTTATTTTTTGAATTGTAAATTTTTATCCATATTTTTTCTTTGTGTTCTTCTTGCACCTATTTTTTAGGAGATGCAATATAAGTGGGTTGTTTAATTGGTTTATTTATTACAGGATCACCACTATCAATTACATTTTGTATTTTATTCTTCAAATCCAAAAAATTATATGTATGATGCCCATGTAATATATAATATGAACAATAGTATTTTGATCTTCCTAGAGGAGGCATAGAAGGTAATGTAATAAATTTATTTCAAATCATTTCTCTTAGAAGCTCACTTAAATTGTTATTATCTTTTTGTATACTTTTTGAAGCATTAATTATTATTATTTTTCTTGTGAAGTACATGATGGCTAAATGAAGATACATGATTGACACCAGCATACTTTGGATTCTCTACATATGTGTTGTTATTTTCAAGTGATATGATCTTTGAACTGAAATATTGATTTTGCTTTTATAATTCTTCTGTTGACTTTAACATAGTGATGTTTTGAACTTGAAGGGATTTATAAACATAAATATTACGTACATCTGATTGAATATAAATTACATCAAGTGGAGGCATGGGAGGTGGATGGATAGGCCCTTCTTTTAAATTTAGAGACTTGTTGATTATTTATGAGTTACTTAGTTTTTATTGATAAATAACATTGAAATAATTATCACTAGTAAGAGATGCATTGTCCTCATGTGATAACTTTATGATAAGATTATGAAATTGTCATACAAGACTAGCATCATGTGAATATAAGCATGAGGGTCAAGTAGTGGAAAATCATAATATGTGTTATAATGAATGGCATGGGTTTCAATTACAGTTTGTGATATGTTAAGGCAAGATGAAGTAATTTCATCCTCATTGGTTGACAAGGAGGAAGAGTTATGACATGTAGGATCAATATCCACTATTTGTAAAGGAGAAGAGATGTCTTCACTATTATTTGTAGTCAATTTATATATTTAATCTTGATTTTAAATGCCTTTATTAACAAATCTTTTTTTAGCATATTTTGATTTTTATTTGGTGGCTTTACCTCTAAATGTTATTTTATTTGATATCTTAATTTATCTTTTTGGTATATATTACTATTCAAGGAAGAAGTCAAATGAGGATCCCAAGGGGAATATAAAGGTAAATCCATAGAGGAATCCAATGATGAATCCAAAGGGGAATTGAAAGGTGAATTTGAAAAATAATATAGATATACAACTAAATAAAAATATATGGGTGGATTCATTTTTACAAACTCATGTTCCCAAGTTTCAACAATATCAAATTATCTATTTATTGTTACATCATCAAAATCATAATCATATATATGTTATTCATCCAAATAAAATTCTTATGGTGATTTATCCATTCATTATCATAAGTACAAGGCACTTCATGAGTAGAGAACAAGGAAAACTAAATATCCATGATATATCAAATGAAGTTAAATAAAACAAATGTGATAAATAAAATGCTTATTTCTATCAAGTAATATCTCATGTACAAAATATCTAATAAATATGAATATAATAAAAGTAAAATCAAGGTATGAAGGGTTATCTATGCAAGGGTTTGAATAATTATGTGGGATCTCAAATATACTTGCTTATTTATAGAGTAGTGTTGGTTCATTGTTTAAGAGCACTAACTACAAAGGCAAATTCAATATATATCCTATTGTCCCATCTCAAAGGGATAGTGAGAGAAATTTCTTGGGTGAGGTGTTCCTCTCAAGTGTACCACAAATAAAATATCTAGAAGAGGATTCTTATGGTATAAATAAGGGACCCTAGGTGTTTATTATATACCATGATGTATAGGGAAACTAAAATCCATGTTTAGTGTTTTAAAATGGATTGAGTATTGGGGTAGTACCTGTCATGACATGGTGTTCATTAAATAGATCATCACTTATCCCATAACAATAATCACTAAGTAGTTTTAGAACTATCATAAACACAGTTCCAAAAAAAATAGAAAAATAATAAAAAATAAATGGAAATGAAAAGAAAAAAATATGAAATATTTTTGTGTATAGAGATCAATAGGTTGAAATAATGTTGAGTGTCATACTTTATCCAAGGTTAATATAAAATGCTTTCTATGTCATCAATTATGTCTAAGGTTGAAATCAAGTTCTTTAATTATCATATTTATATCCAAGGTTGAAGGTTATTTCTTTAAGTGTGAGGAATTTATATAAATTTCTATAAAATCATAGGACAAAAATCAAGAAAATAAAAAGTAGTGTTCTTAAAAAATATGGGTTCACTAGAATGTTTAAATGTTTTTTTTTAATTTTAAAATGAAATGATAATAATAAATAAACTATTGAAAAATAATTTAGACCTACATAATATAAATATCTAAATGTGAAATACATAAATTTATAGAATTTGAAATGAGATATAAATAGTAAATTACCAAAATATATGCAAACCTAACTTGGATATGATTTATTATTGATTGTGTAGGCTAACTATAAATGGAAAATACCCTAAAATACCTATGAGCTATGTCATAAATGAAATTAGGATTTTAAATTATGCTTAGATAAGTACTCAATAGGAGGATAGGGCTACAATGTGGCCTTGTCTATTGATTATGGTCACATTTTGGTTGACTATGTGATGAGTTTCATATGCGATCACCTACAACTATTTGTGAGGGTTTTCTGATTGATTGTGTGTCTTGATTTAATGTGTAGAGGACCTAAAAAATAAAAACATTGTCTCATACATAATAAACATAATATATATCAAATACAAATGGTGGAATTGGGTAATGATAATAGCTGAGCTATCCTTAGAAAACCCTGTATAATCTAAGTCTTGCCTATATAGTTTAAAAGGGCCTCAAGCCAATGTGGTTCTCCTTTCTAGGGTGAGTGTGTGAATCTTGATTTTTATATATGAATTCAAATATATAGATTACTTTTAATTCTTAAAAATGAGTTCTATTAACTTGAAATAAAATGACTACAGACTTGGCCTATGACTATTATAATACATCATAATTAGAATTAGAAAGAATATTGTTCTTTTGCTCAATGTGCATTAGAATTTATAAGTGATTATTAGATGGGCAAGTATTTTTTTATATTCCTTGATATGATTATATTGAGTGTATCAATTTTAAAAATTTACCATTGGAGTGAGGGGACAACAACACACCAATCAACAAGGCCATAGTGCATACCTATCTTCCTAGTACGGTCCTGTCCAAGAAAGACAAGGACTATTTGGATTTGGCTAATAGGACTCTTTAAAAAAAATAGGGATGCATGAATGATGTTCCATTAATTTTAAGGTAGTAAATAGAATAGTGAAGGATTATATAGATATTTTAAGTTAAATTAATGGATAATTAACCAAGTAAGGTAATAAATGTGATAATAACTACAACAAAGGACATAAATGTGTTGATAATAAATATTTATACATTAAATGTTCCAATGAAGAAGGATTATGAGGAATTATCAAGCGAGGTTAAATATGAGATGGAGGAGGATTAAGAAGATACCCAACTGACTATCTCATGGCATGTACCTTCCAGCATTACACCCCATAGACCCTAAAGGTAGTGAGATTCCCAAATAAATATAAAGTAACAGTGTTGATTAGCTCAGGTTATACACAAATTCAACAATAATAATTTTATGGCACATTTGAAGTATTTGTTTTATTCAGGTCCAGAATTTTAGGTTGTGATTATAGAGCATAGTTAGTTATTCATGGAAATCCCATACTATTAAAATTTCTATAGGAGATCACAAGCTTGACTCTTCTATTTTTTCTATTCCAATGGGTAGGGAATATGTCATTTTAGGATTCCCATAGATCACAACCTATATAATTATACAAATGAGTTCCCAAGAGTTGTTCATGAATTTTAATTCAATTGGCCTAAAGTTTGAACTACATGAATTGTGTGTAAATTATCGAAAGTTGGTTAAATCTCATCATATGCAAAAGATTTTAAAAAGGGAATATATGGGTTTGTATCACAATTATTTTCATTATAAGCACAACCAACAAATATGTGTATATAGCCAAATTTATAAGTATTTATTGATAACTACTAGGTTATTTTTGAAGCAAGGTCAAAAGGACTATCACCAAAAATGGATCATAATCATGCCATTCAAATTATAATAGTGAGTCAACTGCCAAACATTAGACCTTATGAATAATGTTACGCCTAGAAGAGTGAAATTGAAAATATGGTACTAGAGATGTTGGAGGATGGTATTATCATATATAGACAAAGTGCATATTCATCTCTAGAGGTAATGGTACATAATAAGGATGATACCTAGAGGATGTGCCCCGATTAGAAAGAACCTAAAAATTACACCATCATATATAAGTTTCCCATTATAATAATTGATTATTTACTAGAGGAGTTACATGATGTTGTCTACTTTATGAAATTGGATCTTTGTTTGGGTTACCATAAAATTTGGATTAGAGATGAATATATAGATAAGATAGCTTTCATAACTTTTGAGGGCCACTGTGAGTTTTGGTAATGTTTTTTGTTCTCACAAATGCAACATCTACATTTTAGAATTTTATGAACATTATCTTTTGGTCTTTTCTTCAAAAAACATTATTGTTATTATTTTATGACATCCTAATATACATAAAGACATACAAAGCACACTTTCAACCTAAAAATAAGGTATTTATAAATATGGAAAAAAATCATGTATACACATAACATTTCCAAACTTTATCAATTATTAATTATTTCTCTCTTGCACGAACCCATTGAGTCTTAATCTCTCTAAGTATACGCTTTAAAGGGTAACCTGAGAAAGGGCTAGGCAAATTGTTAGTACTTAAAAATATTTTTGTCTCCTATACCACCACTTAAAATCTACAAAAACTTTTATTATACACTTCCCTAAGATTTGATACCTCCCTTAAACACTTCTCCAAATAATTCACCATCTTAAACAACCCTTATAAAGTAAAAATATATTTTTGATAGTTATCAACCAATGTCAGCCCAAGTTGACCCTATAATTAAATTATATTATCACATTATGGGTCAAGGTTGGCCTTGACTGACCCAGATTGGGACCTAACTTGCTTTTATTAATTAATAATATAAGGTCGATTAGGTTGACTCTATTAACTAAACTTTTGAAAGGGTTTAGGGTTAGATTCAAGTATATATACATATCCTATTTGCCATTTATTAGAGAGATGAAAAACAATATTTATTTCACATCTACTTATCCACCATTCTACTTGAGGATCTGATTTGAGAAACATTTCAGGTGATAATTCGGGTGATGGTTCTACCCCAATTGGTGGCAGGACTTCTTGGAGCCATAACTTTTGCACCATAGCTCTATTTGACTCCCCATTTGAACCATTGGAAAGATAAGAATGAGGAGAATGTGATGAGATGGCATGAGATTTTATTGATGGATTTTGACCCCCAAAAACCCAATGAAATTACCTCAAATTTCAATTTTAGTAGTGCAGTCTAAAAATAGTAAGTTTCTAAAAATAGTAATTCCTCAAATTCTATATTGTTGTAAATCATGGAAGTCAAACCACTTAATTTCCCTTAATATTGGTGACCTTCCACATCCTCCTCCTACCTTAAAAATGTGTATAAATGAATATGTAACCTAAAATGGAATCATGAATCTCTTCTCAGAGATAAGCATATGTTTGGGTCTGCAAATTTGTAGAATAAAACATCTCTTCTCACAAATAGCATTATTGTTATTGTGTTGTTCTTATTTCTTGAATTATATTTCAACCAAATCTTTTGAGTTTTGGATTAGGATCATTGCTTAGGGTTTAAATAATATAATTAGAGATATAGATATTATCTTGTGGAGAAGTCTTTTGGATGCATGGAGAAGTCATGTATCATAAAGCTAACATATCCTTGTTATCCTTATATACCATAACAACCTCTTGAAAATCACCTTGTCAAATGGAGTGATTGATTCTTGGTAGGTTTGTCTTCAAAGGTAATTATTCCTAACTCTTGATCCTCCTTATTAAAGTAGATAGATTTGCATTTTTTAGCTTATATGCTTCTCACTCCATGCATTAGGATTTTCTATACATTATATTATGGAAAAATCTTTTGTGCATGTTTAATTTCATTTTTATTACCCCAATTTTGTGCCACAAGATTTGGTGAGCACTAGGTTAGATTCTACTTTAATTTATTATTTACTTTGTGCATATAGAAAACATAGGAACTAACTAGGATTATTACATGGTGTTGTTTGACTAAATGCTTTGTAACCCTCTCTAATGACATTATTGTGGTAAGGGACCCCTTGGTTAGGTCTAGCAGATCCATCTTGGTCATGACCCTGATTATCTAAATGTACCAACATGTATAAGTGTAAGTATGATTTATCTTCTTCAAGTTAGGATTGATTCATAGGTTAGTTGCATTTTCCCTTATATGCATTCTAGTGACCCTGATATGAATCTAACCCTTGTAGGTTTTCTTTCACACATTGATTTTAATTTCATATTATATATTTTTATAGTACTATATCAAACTTGTCAATACAATCTAACATTTTCTGCACAAGTTTAACACACAGTCACTCCAAATCAATTTTATTTTCTCTATATAGGTCTTTTCCAAATATTTTTGAATAGATCAATCAACTTAACACAATTCTATTCTTTAACCATAGGATTGTAGACTTCATTAACCTATTCAACTTTGTTCATAGTTTTCTTATTCAACCATAGGATTGTAGACTTCATTGACCCAATTGATTCTATTTGTAGTTCTCTTTTTTAGCATACAGGTTTGTAGACTTAGTCAAACTAATCAAATCTATTTGTAGATTATGTTTTAGCATGCAATTTTTGAAGACTTTATCAACCCAATTGACTTTATTCATAGCTCTTTTTTAGCATATATATTATGTAGACTTTGTTAACCCAATTGACTCTATTTGTAGAATATAAAAATTAACATTTGAGCAACATAGAATAAAAATTTGAAAACTAAGCATCTTCAACATTATCAACGTTCATTCTTACCTTATATATCATTTTTTTTCTTCATTTAAAATCCTATTTTCCATAGTTTATTGTCTACAAAACTATAACCTTACAATAAACTAGGTCAACTAGCTAAACATAGATCTATAGCCTTCTTTCTCTCTAGAAAACTCAGTCGACATGTTTGACTATGTTCTTCTAGATCTTACTTTCATAGAATATTAGTGACCCTATCAACTCTATTCATTATTGTTTGCCTACAATCTCACCTAAACCAAATATATACTCTTCACAGATAAAATAATTAACTTATCTTGCTAGTAATTAATTCCCCTTTCATTTCAGTTGCTTGCATGCTTAGAGTAAAAAACATAGACTAAATAAGAGGTTTTTGATTTACTAATTTAGTCACACTATTTTTCTCTTTCTCTCACACTTCCAAATCACTTAACACTAAAATGTATTAAACATTTATCTTACCAAGGTCTACCTTCTTGGATTTCATCACCAAGGGGGAAGCTAACTTGGTTTTTTGGCCAAGTATAAACATGTGGTTGATGGTATATATTATCAAAGCATCTGACACCTTTATCATTTCAAAATTATGAAGTGAAAGGGTAGGCCCCAATACCAAGTTAGTAGCATCACCACTACATATTCCTTTCAACCTAAGCTACCTGAAATTATCCATAGATTGATTTTTAGTCCCTTCTTACAGCCAACTCTCTAGCACATTAGTTTCAAAATTAATTATAACTTAAAAACATTCAATAATGACCAATTAACTTAACATTTACATTCAGGTGGGGAGGGGGGCCCTCTATACCCATCTGTTCAAGGGCCCCTATCTATATCTATCTCACGTAGCATGTAAAATTATCTTGGCACTCGACCATATAGATCTATAGGGGCTTGCCCTATATATATAGACTGGCAAGGGGTGAGCCCACCCCCTCTAAGTTTTTTTGTTTTCTCTTTGATCATTGTATTTAATATTGCAAAACTTGTATTAGCTAGTGTTAGTTCAAGGTTTGTGTTGTGTTCTATAATTATATCAAACACATTCATCTAGTTGATTTTGTGTTTAATTATATTTTATTAACTATTATCTTGTAAAAAATCCCTATTTTGATAATATATTCATCCATGTTGACACATTGTATTACATACTATTATTTTTACTTAACTTCAGTACACAGTCACCCTATACAACTGTGTATATTTTAACCTATTTTGTTTCTTTATATGTAGTACATAATTGACATATCTAACTATGTATCTTGTTATCCTACCTCAATTTTCCCATCTTCATAACATATTCATGCAATTAGACTTTGTTTTTTACATCTTATTGTGTTGACCTTTCCTATAGAATTTGTCAACCCAGTCGAATTTGTACCTCTTAGATGATATTATTCTATGTTTGGTTGATTTTGTCCTTGTTTTTCCTCCTTGATTTATGATTTTAGATTATGCCTTCAAGCATCAATAAATTCCATATCATAATATTTTTTGATAACTCGAATCCATTTACACATTATATGGGATGTTATTTTATTCCTACCTTGACTACCCAAGAGGATCTTCACTCTTAGACCACCTTTTCTCATCCCTCATATTTGGATTGCAATATGGTCCAAATCACTCTCACATATGATATTGAAGGATCAAATCCATTCTATACTTCTCAATATAATTCTTAATTTAAGGCACCTTATTATATTATGAGGCAATTGACACAAGCCTAACAAAGAACCCCATAGGAAACATTCTCAACACTAACAACCTACCTCCTACCAATCCATCACCTAGAAACACTCCCCATAATACCGATTCAAGGAATCTCCCTCCTACCAATCCTAATAATCCTCTTCCCAACACTAACCCACCAATTGATATAACTCAAATTCTTATAAAAATAGTGCAAAAAATAAACATCATACAAACATTTAATACCTCTCAAATGATGCAACTACAACATCAGTTGATAAACATGGCTAATCAGCCTCTTATTCTTCTTCCCCAAAATAACCAAAATTTCATCCCTCCACCTCTTAAATATGCCACAAAAAATATCACTCCCCAACCTATTATGTATAATAAGATGCTTCAACATATTCAAAATGAACCTTTATCGCCCTTCATTGTATCTATTGGCATTGGTAATTTATTTACAACTATTAAATATAATGTGACTAAAGACCCTAAATCTTTTCTCAAATCATTCAGTAATATTTATAAAGAGTGGATCCAAACTAATACCCTTTTACCACCTTCAAATAATCATCCTTTTATTTTGTACACTTATTCTACTTTTGTATCAATTGGAAAATTCTTGCCCAACAAGATGATATCGATAGAGAATATGTTATTTACTATATTAGTCAAGGCCTCATTGGTTATGAAAAATGTTATAATAAATTCAAATGTGGTTGACTCTCTACCTATTTTATAGCTAAAAATCTCCATCACTACATGTTTTATCAAACAACCTATGTCACTATCCATTTCGACCCAGTTCATTTTTTATCCAAAGCATGTCTACCTAGAGATATAATTGGCAAGTGGATGGTTCTCTTAATATAATTTGACCTTCACATCATAACACAAAAATATATCAAAGGTTAAGTCATTATGAATGAACTTTCAATTGTACCCATACCCACTATAAATCACCTTCAATATAGTCTCCCTGATGATAACATTCTCTACATTAAAGGTCTTAATTAGGCTATCTCTCTTAAATATTATTTCCATAACTTCACTATTGATTTAGAGGAAAGTAATCAAGAATATACCTATGTCATTCCCAATACTACTAAATCAAAATTAGTTATTGAAGAGCTTCCTAAAGTTACCATCAATTTGCATGAAGACACTTGGACCCTACACTTTGATGGTGTCAAATGTCTCCAAGGAGATAGGGAAAGTTGTATTCTAACTAATCCTCATGGTAAAATAATCACGTTGGCATTATGGATAACCTTTGATGTCACTAATAACATGGAAAAATATGAAGCATTAATCTTAGGCATGAAAGTGGCACTTGACTTAAATATCCCATATATACATGTTTTAGGCAAATCCTAACTTATCTGCCTCCAGGTTGACTATTATTATCAATATAAAAGTGAAAATATTATTGTTTATCATCAAATGGATACAAAACTCACTAGATTTTTCTGCTTTTACCATTGAGCCCATTACAAGAGATCAAAACTCTATGGCTAACTCTCTTTCTTCTTTAGCATACTTATTTAATCCTCATCAAGTACTTAATGACTCCCAATTTCTTATTCAAATAATAAAGTCCCCATCTTCTATCTAATCACAAGATTCATTCATTTTTCACATTGAGGTTATCACTATGCAATAGATCCCATTGTATAAAAACATTCTCCATTTCTTTGAGCATTAAACTTATCCTCTAGACATAGATTCTCATGAAAAGACTAAAATTCAAAAAGAAAATTTTAAATATGTATTTTGATACAACGCCCTTTATTATCATAATGCATAATCTACCATACTCCACTATGAAATGAAAGAAGAGGTTACTCCTCTCCTTGAAAAAGCACATGAGGGCATTTGTAGTGGTCAATATAGTGAACATGCTACAACATGTAAATGCCTACGTATGAAATACTTTTGGCCTAATTTATAAAATGATGATTTTAAATTTGCTAAAAAATGTAGTCCTACTAACTTCATAATGATCTAATCCATTCACCACTAGTTGAGCTCCAAATTTTGCAATATCCTTGGCCATTTTCTATGTGGGGATTAGATCTCATCGATAAATTACCTTGGTCATTGGATGGTAATGTTTTTATCATCACTACTACTAAATATTTTACCAAATTGGTATAAGCAATGCCTCTTGTCAATTTAATAAGAACCACTATTTATAAATTTATCCTTAACTAAATCATTTATCATTTTAGATTTCCTCATACTATCATTTATAATAATGGCAGTAGTTTTGAGAACAAGAATGTGATGTAGTTATGTGCTAAATTTCAAATATCCCACAAATTATCCACACCTTACCATCCATAATGCAATGGCTAAGATAAGGATACTAATAAAATTATTAATAAAATCCTTCAAAATACCATATAAAAAACTCATAGTTATTAGCCTCTTCATTTATATCATTTACTTTAGGCCTATCATACTATCATATGTATTACCAATAGGTCAACACCATTCTCTCTAGTGTATGGTTTTGAGTCTATCTTACCATTAGAATTTGTGTCTCCTTCCTTACATATATCTCTTCATGATATCATTCCTAATGAATAACTGCATGAATATTGACTTCATGCTCTTGATATTATTAATGAACATGGTCTAGCCGCTCTTCAACATAACTGCTAATACAAGGCTTGTATTACCAAGAAACATAGTAAAAAGGTTAAAGTTTTCACTTTTAATGTTGGTGTTTTAGTCCTTAAGCTAGAATATACCATGATAAAGAATTAAAATATGCCCAAAAATGGTGGGAACCTTATTTAGTGAAAGACATTCTTGGTCCTAGCACATATAACCTCCAAACTAATGAAGGCCATGTTTTCAAAGAACCCACTAATTCATAATTATTGAAGAAATGTTTTGCTTAGATATTTACCTTCTTATATTTATATATGTTGTACTAATAACACTTCTTGAAATATTTCTCCACATATCTCACCCTCTTAAATAGTTTATCTTTACATAATCATAGTTCCTTCCCTTGGTCCTTTGGTTTCTTTCTCTCATGGGTTGCATTGTAATACCATGGATAGGACCTAATTTTCCTCATGCATTCCTTTCACTTTCATTAATTTTTCCTATCAAATTTTTTATTTCAAATTCTTTTTTCACCCTCTTGGGTTTCTCTTTTGTGAGTTATAGTGTAATACCATAGATAGGACCATGCCCTCCTCACAAATACCATTCTTACCATTTTATTTTCCCATACTTTTTTTAACCCTCTTAGGTTTTTCTTTTATGAGTTGCAGTGTAAGACCATGGATAGAACTAGGCTCTCCTCATTAAATTTCTATTTTATTTCAAAACACCTTTACCAAACTAAGTATTCCTTTTCTATAATGTTAATAAATGGTTACAAGTGTGTGGTCCTATATTCTTAGCTTCAATTTTTGTTCTTTTATGGCTAAAACTTACATAATAAACCATGCTAACATGTTTCCCTACACTTACATACATTCTTATGATAAGGAATCATACTTACTTTTCATTGTATCCCTTTTCACTTTATCACATTGTTTATGATTTGAATTAATTCAAATTTTTTCATGTTCATTCCTCTTTATTTCCTTTCCTTTCAATCCACTTTGGATAAAACAAGGTCAAATTCAAGATAGAACTTTTTATTTCACATGAATAACAAGACTCTTAGACACCATGCTCTCTAAATTATCTTTCTTAGAAACCAAGTGCCAAGTTTTTAAATGATATTCATTATTAGCACCCATGTTTGGTTCTCTAAATCTGTATGGAGGATGAATAGAAAAAGCTATCAAAAGTTAAAATCCAAATCATTTAAAACAAAAGAAATGATCAAAAAGACAACATACAAATTCAAAAGTCATAATCTCACCAAAAGACTTGATTTATAACACATCTCCTATCTCCAATCAAATCTCAAACTTCACATTTGGCCTCATGATAGAGATGAGGTCCATAGGGGCATAGTAGGCTAGTAGATTAGAATAGGAGAATTAAAAATAATCTATCAGTGTTATCTCATTTCTCACACAAGTACCCAATCTTCACAATAGACCGATGACTCTGTAAAGGGTCCTGAGGAATGGGAAACATGTTGCAGGAAGGTAGGTCCATTTTACTTTTCATTTATATAATCTTCATAAGATGATATTTTTACTTCATTTGATGACCCAATATTTGTGTGGTTAGGAGAAGTTATTAAGATAACTTAATTTTGAAATTCTTCTTATTTTCACAAACCTAATTCTAAGTTTCTTAACTTTGATAAAGATTTTTTCTACCTTCTTTATCCTTTTTCCCCCCACCACCCATTTTATTTCCCCTCTTGACAAGCAAGATTCTAAATCTATTTCTCCACTTCTATATTC
Source organism: Torreya grandis (assembly GCA_037957365.1). Classification (NCBI taxonomy): domain Eukaryota; kingdom Viridiplantae; phylum Streptophyta; class Pinopsida; order Cupressales; family Taxaceae; genus Torreya; species Torreya grandis. Next base: position 2,406,540 of record JARHVA010000124.1, read on the forward strand.
ATTCTTTTCACATCTTAAAAACATGATAGAACTACTTTGTTTTGGTTTTATCTATCTTTAGAACAAAATAATGTTAGTGAATAATTAGTCCTCATAGTAATTTGTATATCATAATGTGAATAATTACAAGAGTAATAATTCATTATTATGTAGAGTTAATTTGTTAGTTATATACAGTCAGTAATTAGTAATATAATATTGTTACAACAATATTATGATTATAGGTTAGTTATTATTTAATATATAGGTAGTTGTTATATATTACTCATATAGACATCTAAGTGAGAAATTGGTGGAGATATGATCTCCAAAATTATAGGAAATAGCATTCCAATATATTTGTAATGTCTCGTATGAGTTTAATATGAAGAATATTATTATGGTGTATTGAAATATTTTATCTCTATGTATTTGACTCTTTGTTAATCATGCTCAAATATGAACTAGCCCCATCATCTGGTATTAGAGCAGGATATCTCTGTGATGGATTATTTAATTTATTTTTAGGGTCAACCACAATATTTTTCTTAACCCCATTCGATGTTAATCCTAAATTTTAGGCATTAAGACATATTTTTAGTTTGAGTTCTATGTAATAATTTTAGTTTCTATTATCTAGAAAGAGCTGAAATTTCCATGAGAGAAGTATGAGTCTTCACGTAGAGGTAGTGCACTATAAAGATCAAAAGGTGTAGTTTTTATTAGATTTATTCTATAGTAGTTTCACATAAAATTTGGTGGTGAAGTTATTTAACTTGATACTTGGCATCACTACAATATTGAGCATAGCCAACTAACAAAGAAAGAGAGAAGAGGAATAGTGCTTATTCAACACTATATTGTGTTAAAGGTTTGTTAGGAATATTACATTGAAGCTCTATCTAAAAATGAGTATATATTCTTATCAATTTTGATTTTGACATGTTTAAGATTTTTCCATTAGACAAGCTTTCCAGATTTGTGTTCAACCTAAACTCCCACCTCAAAATCATCATCAACACTCATATTGATTTATCCAATGACATTTTTCTTATTACAATCTTCTCCTTCGAACTCCTTATCAATGTTTATTCAAAAATAATCTCTATGAGTGACATGATGGTAGAGCAAGTGGCCTCATAGTGGTATTTAACAGGATTAATGTCTCATATCTTTCAAATTGATTATCCGCATTAATGATTATGTGTGACATGTGAAAATATTTATCATCTATACTTAATGGACTGTGCTTTATTTCTTCTATGGCATCCCCCTAACTTGCTCATGCCTATCATTACATGATCATATTCAACTCCCCAGATCATACATGTTTGGTGAAATAGCATTTAAATATACCAAGCATATTATATCCATCTCACCATGTATTCTCAAAAAAAAGATATGAAGTTGATTCTTTGATTAAAGTATAGTCCTTATTTAATAAGTTTATTTTTAGCTTAATTCAGTTGAATCATATTTTGAATACTATAAGAGTTAAGTCAAAAAGCATCAAAATCATTAATGTTCATTATTTATTTAGTTGATCAAGTTTATTTATTTAATGGTCTAGTTCTTTATTTACTGATTTTTAATTTAGACATATGTTTTTATAAGTCATTGTCAATTGTGTCTTTTGTCATACATGTCAAGAGTTTTTAAGTTAGTTCATTTACATTATTACTTTTTAAATAGTTCAATGTATTTATTTTATTTAGGGGATCTTTTTTTTAGGGTCTATAGTAAAATATTTGTCAAAAATTCCAAAAGTATTGACATCAAGAGTCAAGAGTCATTTTTCTGTCAAAAGAGTTAAAATTAGGTCATCTATATCAAAAATTCAAAAGTTTAAATTTAAGTCTAGTCATTTTGTTAATATTATCAAAATGTCAAAAAATGTTCAAAAGTGTAAGGATAGATTATTACTTGTACGTGACATCCAAACTCTGGGGGCTATTTTTTCTCAAAAATTTCATCCATCTGAACTTCATGACTTCTTCGGATAAGTAAATAGATTTACTCATTGGAGGATGGAGGATACTAGAGGATGGAGGCTTTCTATGCCTCTCATTAGCCACTAATGAAGGGGAGCTTATTGTTATAGTGGTGTATATATATATATATATATATATATTCTTATTTTTATCACTTGTTTGTTAGTGTGACAAATAATAGGTGTATTTCCTATTTTCCCATGTAGTGTATTGCATAAAAAAGGTATTTAGAAGAAATAATAATGTGGCAAAAGTTAAGAGAGAAACTATTATTGAGATCCCATTATTTTATTACTTATTTATGGAGATGATCCTCTAGTGACATGTCCATTGCGATCACATGGAGTAAATGCAAGATTCATTTTTTCATATATTAGTGGTCATGTACCTCAAGATCGAGACAGTAGTATGAAGACCTAAGATTATGTGGTGGAATACAATTTTGATTATGCCAATTCTTTGAGGTAGGAGTGAAATTTGAATAGATGGTTCCTATCATGGCTCTCACACTATTTAGGTTGATGTGTTCCCTCAGTGAATGGTTAATGGAAGATGTTCCTATTCTAAGTTCCCACACTGATTTGATTGATGTGTTATTAATGATGAATGGTTGATAATAACTTAATGTGTTCCTTCATTACTTTCATTAAGTCCTATGAAACATAAAATTCCATGTAAGGCCTAAGGGGGGAATATTAGGGAATAGTTAGTCCTCACAATAATTTGTATGTCATAATGTGAATAATTATGAGAGTAATAATTCACTATTACATAGAGTTAATTTGTTAGATATATTTGGTTAGTAATTAGAAAAATAATATTATTATAATAATATTATGATTATAGGTTAGTTGTTGTTTAATATACAGTCAGTTGTTATATATTACTCATATAGATATCTAGGTGAGAAATTGGTGGAGATATGATCTCCACAATTATAGGAAATAACATTCCTATATATTTTTAACGTCTAATATGAGTTTAATATGCAAAATATTATAATATTTTGTCTCTATGTATTCAGCTCTTTGTTAGTCATGCTCAAATCTAAACCAACCCCATAAAATAGTATGCTTGAGTGACTATGGATTCTCTTATTTATACCACTACTTTCCAATTCTAGAATTTCCTTGGTTTATTTGAAAATCTTTTATCACTCCTTTTTTCAGACAACTACGTTCATTTCTATATTTTTGTAATTCTATTTTTTTTTAGACAACTATGTTCATTTCTACTTTCATGTACTTTTTCCATTGTTGAGTGAGGTTGGCTTGTTACTTATCACTCACCAATGTTGTTTTTCCTTTTATGCATTTATTTCATTGATGATTGAGTAAGGATTAATATTTTGTGATCATCAATGTTATTTTAACATTGTTGTCAAGAATCTAGAACAACAAACATGCTTTGATTCCACTGTTAGGATCTAAGAAGCACAATTGATTACCATGTACAAGCAACTAAATGCCGAATTAACCAGAAGTAACAAGTAACTAGAATTCAAAAACAACACAGAATATGAGAGACAATACCCAATTGTATTAATACTCTTCCAGAAGGAAATAAAACAAAGAAGATGCCACAGTCTTCTTCCTTACACACCTCTAGGGCTCCCACACCTCTACGGCATAAATAGTAAATATCTTCAAGAGCTCACTCTCTCTCTTATGGTCCCAACACACAACTCAAACACAGAGTTGGTGTTCACCTCCAACTAGTCAATATCACTACTGCCAGTACCACCAGTCAATATCACTACTGCCAGTACACAAGTGCTCCACGCACTCCAAATTTGAGTACACACTATACTCCAAGTACACAACATACTCCAAGTAGATCTCACCTGATCTTGCTCCTTGTTATTGTCACCTTTGATCTTGCTATCCCACAGATCTCCTTTGACCTCGCACACACACACACCTACAAATCAATGATCTTACTTACCATGTAGATCTCTCTACACCCTGAAGAACCCTTGTCCTTGCCTCACCAAGTCGTTATGATTTTTCAAACCAATACCTCAGTGGATCTTTTACCTAATCTTGCACACCTGCGACCAACTTGATCATACACACTCGACACCCATGTGGAACTAGGAGGAGCTACCCTTGCTCTCTTCACTCTCATAAGGAGCTAACCAAGCTCAACTCTAACTAGAACAAATTACAATATAGCCCATGAGTCTATTATATAGATCTCATGCAAACAATAATTAGACATCCAATTACAATAATTAGATCTGCAGCTCAAGAATAAAATTAGTCTTTCAACATGCAAACAACCAATTCGTTAACTAACTGTTCATGAAACTCATAGTTCTAAACCACACAGGTGACCGACGTCGGTCCTTGTCTGGATAGAGATGACCGATGTCGACCGATCCTGACCGATGTCAGTTGCTCTTCTAATTGTATATGACCAATGTCGATTGATCAGACTGACATTGGTTGCCCTGCAAATCAACAACCTCCTCCATGTCTACATTAGTGAAGCTTTTAGCTCCACAACCTAACAATCTCCCACTTGGAGATAAATAGCTACACTGTATCTATACCTGTACACCGTCTAATCTATTTCCTAGCTTGTATCCCTCTTCAAGATCAATCTTAAAGACCAACCACCACACATCCTGTGGTGCAACTCCTGTCACCCAAGTAACCTGCCAAATTTGAAGTACTTGACCCTGCATAGCATGTATACCTGCTGTTGATCCCTCTCAGATACTTGAAAACCCACTGAACCACTTTCTAGTGCTTCCTTCTTGGATTGACTACAAACTTTCTGATAGCACCCACTGCTTGGGCAAACTCAGGGAGTACACATGTACTCAACCTCATCATGTGATTGGGGACACTATTTTGTGAACTATCCATCCATAGGTGTGCTGCCCTATTCTACATCCTGCACTACCTTCACACAATCATCCTATGACAACATCAACATGTGATCTTCCCTATCTTTAGGATTACTCATGCCAAAGAATTTCACTGCTCCCAAATCCTTCATGGAAAACCACTGAACTAACCTTACCTTTAGCTCAGCAAAACCCTGTATGTCTAAACCTGCAACAAACTCATCCTCCACATATAGTAACAAGATAATGTCATGACCATCATCCACCTGATAAGACAAACACAATGGTTACAATGACACTGACTAAAGCCATGCTTTGTCATCCACCTGTCAACCCTGTACCACTATCCTATAGCTTCCTCAAGACCATATGACCTGGCCTTCCATCTCACGTGTCCATTCTCTCTATTCTTTAACCAAGGAATCCATTCATCTTTCAGTGCTTTCTTTCGACTGGCAACCCTACCAAATCTTCTATTTGGTTATGCATCTTAGGAATCAAATTCCTCATTCATGCCATGCTCCCACTATTTCCTGGATCCTTCCCTCTCTACAGTGATCAACGAGTATAAAGAAGAGGAACAATGAATTTGAGGCTTACTTACCCTTTTAGTCCTCCATATGGGCATTTGAGACTCCTTGACAGCTTGCTATCTGCCCGAAATCCATTCCAGTGACCGACCTCAGTCACCACATAGTTTGCATCTGATCGACGTCAGTTCCATGTGACTGTCCAGGTCACTAACGCTGGTTATCCTACCGACATCAGTCTCCACCTGCCTGACACCACTGACTTTGCCTGTCTACACATGACCAATGTCAGTGCCATTTCTATTCGATGTCAATTTTCCTTGATCGACGTCAATACCTATGTTCACCTGTGAGTGATGACTTTTTACTCACGAGCTTTATTTGAATCATACCCATGTCCAAACTACCCTACTCAAAAGTATCCAGCCCCATCCACTGATCTTTGTCCATCATCTCCTCCAAGAACACCAAGGCTTTCCAGTTCTTAAGTTTTTCAAACACATCTGACTTACTCTTAAGAACATGCATCTCCTTCTTGCTCATGTGACCAAGCTTAAAAAGCCACGTCTTCACAATAGAAGAAGAATCAGTAATACAAGCAAGTAGATAAAGATTACCTGCTTTCTTGCCACATTCTAATTCAAGTGCATCCACTATGAGAGTTCTTGTGCATCTCTCATCACCCAACTTTCCTGAATAAATTAGCCACATCTTCAAGACTGGGACCTGCATGACCTCCTTTAACACCCATGTGTTGGCCATCTGCAATTTCAGCCGCACTTCCCCTTTGCCAATACTTTGACAAGGCTCACCAACCCCTCTAATTGGGGCTACATGGAAAGAGGCAACAAAATCTATAAACCAAGATTCTACTTTATCCAAGGAACATCCCAGAGCATCTTGTGTAACAACACCTGCAACATCTACTTCTTCAGTTCCTTCATGTTGATCTTCTACCAACCAACAATTTTTCTTTACCTACTCTTTCTTTCCATAACACCGTAATTGACCATTCTACTTTTCAATTCCTCCACTCTTAGTGTACTTTCTTCTGCCATTGCTATACTCCCACTCAATCAGAAACCCCTGAGAGTGACCTGTAATCAAACACAAACTTGCTCCTTGCAACCTTAGCTCTGATACCACTTGTCAGGAATCTAGAACAACAAACATGCTTTGATTCCACTATTAGGATCTAGGAAGCACAATTGATTACCATGTACAAACAACTAAATGCAATATTAACCAGAAGTAATAAGTAACTAGAATTTAGAAACAACACAGAATATGAGAGATAATACCCAATTGTATTAATACTCTTCCAGAAGGAAATACAACAAAGAAAATGTCACAGTCTTCTTCCTTACACACCTCTAGGGCTCCCACACCTCTAGGGCATAAACAGTAAATCTCTTCAAGAGCTCACTCTCTCTCTTACGGTCCCAACACACAACTCAACATAGAGTTGGTGTTCACCTCCAACCAGTCAATATCACTACTGCCAATACTACCAGTCAGTATCACTACTGTCTGTACACAAGTGCTCCATGCACTCTAAATTTGAGTACACATCGTACTCCAGGTATACAACCTACTCCAAGTAGATCTCACCTGATCTTGCTCCGTAATGTGTTGCTGTCACCTTTGATCTTGCTACCCCACAGATCTCCTTTGACCTCACACACACACACACACACACACACACACACACACACACACACACACACAAATCAATGATCTTACTTACCATGTAGATCTCTCTACACCCTGAAGAACCCTTGTCCTTGCCTCACCAAGTCCTTATGATTCTCTAAACCAGTACCCCGGTGGATCTTCTACCTGATCTTACACACTTGCAGACCAACCTGATCATACACACTCAACACCCCTGTGGAACTAGGAGGAGCTACCCTTGCTCTCTTCACTCTCAGAAGGAGTTAACCAAGCTCAACTCTGACTAGCACAAATTACAATATAGCCCATGAGTCTATTATATATATCTCATGCAAACAATAATTAGACATCCAATTACAATAATTAGATCCATAGCTCAAGACTAAAATTAGCCTTTCAACATGCAAACAACTAGTTCATTAACTAACTATTCATGAAACTCGTAGTTCTGAACCGCACAGGTGATCGACATTGGTCCCTGTCTAGCTGGAGATGACCGACGTCAGCCGATCTTGATTGATGTCGGTTGCTCTTCTGACTGTATATGACCGACGTCAGTTGATCAGACATATGTCGGTTGCTCTGTAACTCAACAACCTCCTCCATGTTTGCATCAGTGAAGCTTTTAGCTCCACAACCTAACAATTGTTTTCCCATCTTTATTTAAGTAAGAATTATTAATGATTTTAGATTGATGTTTGATTATCAATTTTGAATTATATTCTTAGTTTGACTTGGTTTTTTTACCTTTCTTACTTTAGGTTTACTTGTTTGAGTTTTTCAATAATTTATAAGACTTAGGTTTTTTGTTATTTGATTTATTCTAAAATTTAGCTTGGTCATTTGGCCCTAACTTAGCATTTATCACCCTAGCTTTCCAAATTTATAAGTATGTCATGCATACACAATTCAGTTATCTTAGTTTTCCTACATTTGATTATTTTTCCTCTTTAGTTTTTTATCCTTGGGTTTGTCTAAAGTAGTTTTTGCACCCTCCATGATCAAAACTACAAATATAATAGACAACCATTAGTGATAAAGGTAAGTCAAGGTACACATACATTAATTTTATTTCAATTATTTTTTTTAGTCATTTAATTTAAGTTATTTTATGCTTTAAAATATTATAATTTATTTAATATCAACGTTGTGTGTTTCTATGTTCTTTTCTCAAAGCACCATCCCATGTTACACCTGAGTGACATGTTATGAGCTTCGAATGAGGCATATGTATACACATAATATTTTCAAACTTTATCAATTACTAATGATTTCTCTCTTTTCACAAACCTATTGAGTCTCAATCTCTTAAGTGCACACCTTAAAAGGTGCACTGGGAAAGGGGTGGGTAGACCACTGGTGCTTCACAATATTTTTGTCTCTTATACTACCACTTACAATCTACACAAACTTCTCCTATACACTTCCCTAAGATTTGAAACCTCCATTACAAACTTATCCAAATAATTTACCACCTTAAACAACCTTTATCTAAGCCAAAAACTCTTTTTTATAGTTACTAAATAATGTCAACCTAGGCCGACCCTATACTTAAATTATATTAGCATGTTACAGGTCTAGGTGGGCCTCAACTGACGTAGATTGGGACCTAATTTTATTTTATTAATTAATAATAGAATGTCAATTAGGTTGACTCTATCAGCTAAATTTTAGAAGGGTTTAGGGTTAGATTCAGCTATATACACACATCCTTTTCACCATTTCTTAGAGATAAGAAGAACATCATATATTGAGCATTTACTTATCCACCATTCTACTTGAGTAACATTGCTTAGGGTTTCAATACTACACTTGGAGATATAGATCTTGTCTTATGGAGAGAAGTCTCTTGGATACATAGAAAAGTCATGTAGCCTAGAGATGACATATTCTTGTTATAGTTGCATACCAAAATAACCTCTTGCAAATCACCTTGTCTAAGGGAAAGATTGAGGCTCGGTGGGTTTGTCTTCAAATGTAAGTATTCTTAGATCTTCTTTTTCCTTATTAAAGTAGATATATTTGCAATTTTTAGCTTATATGCATCTCTCTCCATGCATTAATATTTCATATATATTAGCTTAAGTATAAATTTTCTATGTATTTTTATATTCATGTTTGTCACCCTCATTTTGTGCCACAAACTTTGGTGAGCACTAGGATATATTTTACTTTACTTTGTTATTTGCTTTGTGAATATAAAAAACATAAGATCTAGTTAGGGTTATTACATGGATTTGCTTAACTAGAGGATTTTTTACACTCTCTAGTGATATTATTGAGGTAAGGGACCCTTGGTTAGGTCTAGAGGATCCATCTTGGTTGTGACCCTGATTGTCTAAATATACCAAAAATTAGAAGTGTAAGTGTGATTTATTTTCTTCAAGTTAGGATTGATTTATAGGTTAGTTGTATTTTCCCTTGTATACAAATCACATTTAATTATAACCTTCAAAGTGTGATTTTAGAGTGAAATAGGTGGAGAACTTAGGTCACAATCATGAATACATCAACGTGGACCCTCACATAGGCAAGGCCATCATCGAAGATAAAGTTATAAAAAACCTTAAGATCATATAGGGATTCTTATGGCTGATATGTTATTATATTTTCTTGTGAAATATTATGATAACATAATAGTTCCAATCAAAAAAAATTTGAGGTAGGACTCATTCTGCTATAAAAAAGTAGCCACCAAGGCATTTTATATGTTTAAGGAGACCATGTGCACCACTTTGGTTCTAGCTACCCTAGATGTTTTAAAAACCTTCATTATTGAATGTGATGCATTTGGGTATGGAATGGGGATAATACTCATGTCAAAATTCCAACCCATTAAATTTTAGATTCATTAGATGAAAGGTAAGAATATTTTTAATCCTATCAATGGCAAGGAGATGATGACTATTTTGCATGAAGTCAAATAATGGAGACCATATCTAATGGGTAAACACTTTTTGGTGAAGATATGTCAAGATAGTCTAAAATAATTCTTTAAATATAGGTTTTCATCCAAATAACAAAAATGGGTGACAAACATTTTGGTTTATGACTTTGAAATTATATATAATAAAGGAAAGGATATTGTGGTAGAAGATGAACCATCTATAGGAATGATTCCATCAACGCACTGTTATGCACAATGTTCATATGGCAAGTAGATTCAGTGGATGAAGCAAGATCCAAATGGTAAAAATGGCACTGATACATGTGTTATAATTATAAATCTCCATAAATATTATAGTGTCTCAAAAAAATTATGAAAAGGGAATTCTCTCTAATACAGATTATGCCCTTAAGCCCAAGCTTCTTATGGAGCTCCATACATCTCCAATAAGGGATATTCAAGATTATTGAAAATTTATCGTAGATTCATGAAAGATATATTTTGGTAAGGAACTAAAGGGGATATCCGAAAAAAATTTAGTTGAATGCATGTTGTGTCAACAAAGCAAGGGTGAGATAATTAAGACATTTTGAAACCATTATCAATTCTTAGCCAAAGATTGGAAGAGGTTTCCATGGATTTCATAACAGGGTTACCCATGTCAAAAGGTAGAATTTTCATCATGGTAATCATGGATAGGCTCAAAAAATGTGCCCATTTTTGTTTATTTTGACATCAATTTATATCAAGTACAATAAATTTTGATTTTTTGGATAGATTTTAGAGGTTACATGGGACCTCCAAGATCATAGTAAGTGATCGCTATCCTATGTTTAACACTAATTTTTGGATTGATTTATTCTCATATTTGGGTATTCAATTGGCTTATATCTTGTCATACCATCCTCAGCTGATGGGAAAATAGAGGTGGTAAAACAAATCCTAGAGGATTATCTCCATTATTTTACTTTAGATAAATAAGATATATGGGTTCATTGGTTACCACAAGTAGAATGATGGTATAGCACTTCCATACATACCTCATCCAAAATGCCTCCATTTTTGGCACTGGTTACCATCCACCATCTATCCCCTCATTATTTAGGGTACAACCAAATTTTCAAGTTGTTTATGAACACATTTAACACTAACATGAGGTATTATTTTATCTAAGAGAGACCTTTGTAATTGGACAAAATCAACACCACAACAAAAGGTATTTTGAAGTGGGTTATTGCATCTTTGTGTGCATAGAACCATAAAATAAAATTTATTTGAATAAATATAAAAAGGATAATAAATTTTATCCTAAGTATTATTCCCCTTAATATATCCTAGAGAAAATTTTCAGCATCACATATAAGCTAAAGTTACCTCAGTCTACCTGCATACATTTAAGATTTCATCTCTCCTACTTGAATAAGTTAATTAGAAAAAGAGTATCTACTTAGAGTAAGTTAACATATATATATATATATATATATATATATATATATATATATATATATATATATATATATAAGGAGTTAAAATACATTCTATAACCTTAAAATATACTTTAAACACACACTAAGAGGTTATGAACAAGGTATATTAAGGAGTTTTTGATCAAGTGGAATAATCTTACTAGCGAGGATGCAATATGGGAGGATGAAGTATTCCTACAAAAGCATCTAGAGTTAGTAAAAATTTAGGACAACATTTTCTAATTGGGAGGGGCATGATATTCCCTTAACCTTTATATGGATATGTGTGGCTAACATATCCTTCTACCTTGTCATATCACAATTCACTATGTTTTCATATTGTTAGAAGGGTCAACCTACGGAGTAACCATAGCCTAAGTAGGTTATATGTATGAGTTATTGGTTAGTAATTTATGATCATATTTTAAATTTTATTGCATAGTTATGGAGGTTTCCCTCTCAAATTTGCTTAGTCTTATATTTATAGTATTTTTCTATGTTGTCTACATTTGGTATGGATCCGATCTATTTTGCTCTTATTATTGTAATCTATTGTTGTTAATTTTCCCTTGATATTTATATTTACATCCATTTTTTTTAATTTATTTGATTTATATATGTAATTTTGATACAATTTTTAATTAATTCACAACTGTATAAGAACATTTTTTTAGTTGGGAAACCTTGGTTTAAATATTGAGAAGAGTTTGTATAATCTCTTGATTAGTATGCATAGGAGCTTGATTCACATTAGATGGTATCACATAAGTAGAAAGCCTAGAAGGCATAAAATTATGTTTCATAGAGATAACCATATAAATATGAGGATTAAATTATGTGTCCACCACATCATGTGCAGGCATTAATTTTGTATCCATAGGTGGAAACACATGAATAACATAAGTAATTGTAATGGTTTAAAAACTTATTGTATAATTTATGCATATAAAAGGTGGGTTAATTTATTTCAATATTTCATCATGTTGGTCCTTAAATGTGTCTTCATTTGCATTCTTTGCATTTTTAACCTCTAGGATAATGTTCAAGATTTTGTCTAAGTTATTAGGTTGCATACAAATTCAGTTTTAAAATTTTGAAAGTGATTCTACTTGTGCAGTATATATATACCATTAATCTCCTCAAGATGTATTCTACTAATATATTCATTATCATCTTCCTAATCATTTTCAATATCTGACATAACATTGTTGATAACACATTCCTATACATTTATGTGTTATTTATGAATAATTACATCAATAGAATAACTTTGTAATTCATCAATTTTATCCATTTTGTATAACACATAGTCATATGGTTGGACCAAAGGAATATAAATATGATCAACTATAACACCATTTAACCTAGCAATTCACCTAATAGGTATAAGAGATATTACCTTATTAGTTGGCATATAATATGTTTATGAAAAAATCAAGAAAGTTGGGGGAAAATACATAATTTTTTGCCTATTAAGGGGAAATTTAAAATAATACATGAAATCCAAATCCTCATGCACGATAAATATTATGGCCTATTTTCCAACACTCATGTAATTACTCATAATAACGAGATTTTTTCTTTGTATGTTTCACTCTCATTTCACCCCCATATAAAACTAAGTCAATTAAGAACAAAACTATAATATGTAATTCCTTATGAATAATTAATATTATAACACTTAATAACATTTGAACCATACAATTGTGAAACACAACAACATTTACAATAATTTGTAGAATAACTAGCATCTTAAAAAAAATTAAGTGAGACTCTAGAACATGCTACCCAAAAAGGTTATGTGTGTATGTATGTATGTATGTATGTATGTATATGATGTGTGTGTGTGTGTGAACACAACAATCACATGTCATCTCCAACATTAGTTAATTATGATAGTTTACTCTTATATAACACAATTACTATTTGGGTAAATAACACATATTAAATGCATAATATAAGTACCCCTTCATTAATTTTCAATAAACCACTTATTTCACATAAAAATATTTTATAAATAGTTATTAATATAATCCAAAGTTATGGAAAAGTAACCTACTTAATAACATAATCTAAGTTTTATAAATCTAAAACATTTCAAGCTTGAAATTTTTTGAGTTTTTCCCTCCTTTATGCATAATATTACATACTTAAAACACAAATAAGGATACCCTATTCTCATCATAAGGGTAAGGTATATACAAAATTTAAATTATATAATAAATCATTTTAAAATAAGTTCACAATCCATTCATTAGAGTTTACAATTTAGCATCGCCAATCATCCATGCTAAGTAAAACAATAATTCTTTTAAGAAAACACCCACATATACCAATAATTAATTTATTATTTTTTAATAGTAAACTCTATATTTTATTTTCATAACACAACAAATGATGAATTCCATAAAAACATATTTTCCCAAGCATAGCAACTCAGTAAGTAGGAAAATGGGAAGCTCACCTCCCATCCATATGATGTCATCAAGCATCCATGACCCTCATTAACTCCCAATCCCAAGACGTTTAAAAAAAGATCCAAAATTTAAGCATGTTTACACACATAAGGTAGAACCTATATTAGTTATTTAAGGCTTAAAACTTGGTAAACATCCATTCAATAATAGTCAACATAATTTTGAGGAATGATAAGTAAGAGAAAAATAAAGAGAATACATATTTTTCCCATCACTTTTAGTAACTAAAATTGGAAAGAATTCAACTTTTACATTAGCATTCAATAGATTAACCACAACTAGGCCCTACCCTTTGTTGACCCTAAGTTTAGTCTTTATTTTAGTATCACTCACATATAATTTTATTCAATCAAGATAATAAGTAATACAACACCTTCCTAATTCCATATGAATCCTTCTTCATCTTGTTCATCTTATCTATACAATCCTCTATTTTTTTTGCAACTTCTCCCTCTATGAGCAAAAGTGAGTTTGCAATAGAAAGATTGTCTAAAAAATGGGAGGAGGTTGTCATTCACAACCAATCATGGAAGGACATGTGTCCAATCCTATCCAAGTAGATCCACTCCTCCAAACAGCCTAAAAAGCCTCAACATTGGTCTGAGGGCATCCTAAAATGTCACAAAATGATACACATCCTAAGGCACATAAACATTATCCAATAAAAAACTAATAATATAATTTTGAAGTTAGAAATTTTTGGATCTCAAGGAAAATCTGAATTCCGCATTTCTTACACTATTTCCAAGATCATACATAAGAAAATGGATATTTTAGTTAAAAATCCTATCCTCAAGGTATAATAGTCTCTAGGTACTAATTTGTCAGGGCACATGTTTTCAAGGTTTAATATTAACCATATACACACAAAGGTTAGGTGGCAATGCTAAAGTTTTGTTTTATGGCCCATATATCATGTCTAGGTTAGGAGTGGCCAATTTGGCTTTAGTCCACATTTTGTCCCCCATTATGTCTCCACACCTATCACTTGCACACTCACTTCACTTATCAAAACATTCACACATAATAAAGAAACATATAAATAATGCAAGGTTACCAATCTCAAAATAAGGCCAAATAGTTCCTTAGAATCCACCATAATGCATATTTCAATGTCTCTCCTTGGTTGTCACTATAACCCTAATCACAAGTTATTAAACATTACATGGTTTTACCCATATTTGATTAAATCACAAGTCAATCATTGCAGGATGGGTTGGAAATAACATATCCATAAATATACTACCATATTGTTGAATTTGTGGTTAGAGAACTAATATCCAAGCACAAATATGATAATAATTGAATAATAATGAACTAACACTATAAAACAACTAAGCATATTATATCAAGTATTTGACAATGTCCATAGCTAATCCATATGGTGAAACTATGATAAATGATATCAATCATGTCCATAATCTAAGTGAACCAGTACATGAGGGGTTAGAAATATCATTTCTTATAAATATATTACCACATATCTTCTTTCATGGTAAAATATTAATATCTACGAATATGTATGATAACAACAAAATAATAATGAACTAACACCATAAAATTACAAATCATGTTATACCAATCATCTAAATATGTCCATATTTAATACATATGGAATAACTAAGATAAAGGATATCAACCATGTCCATAATCTTCTAAAAATGTAATGAAATCCTTCCTAATGAGTCATAGGAAGGAAACTAGGAAGATCTTCAACATTATTGTAGAAGTAGAACACCCATCTCTATTTACTTGGGACTCCAATCACTATCAACAATTAAGACTTGATATACAACTTGTAATAGGATACTCATCTACTAGAGTTAACATTTATTATACCCAAGACACCATTCATTATTAGTAAGTAAAAAAGGAAATACAACCCGTATTAAGATACCTATTTGTTAAAGATAACAATTATTCTACCCAAGATGCCATTCACTATCAACAAGTAAAATACAAAATACATCTCATAGCATGATATTCATCTACTGAGCTAACATCTACTCTACTTGGGATGTCATTTGCTATTAACAAGTAAAATAATAAAAACAACTTGTTTTAGGATACCCATGTACTAGCGTTGACATCTATTTTGTTAGGTTGTGGAGATAAAAGCTTCAATGATGCAAACAGAGGAGGAGGTTACAGAAGGGTTGCAGAGTGTCACAAATGCCGGCGTCGGTCAGGCCAACCAATGTCAATAGGATCAGACAAGAAGGCAACCAACGTCGGACAGAAGTCAGCCGGCATCGGCACCCCTAGGCAGATAGGGACCGACGTCGGTCACCTGTGTGGTTCGATTGCGAGTGTTTTACGGGCAGTTAGCTAACGAACCAAGTGTTTGCATGTTGAGAGCCAATTTTAGACTGAGAGTTGCGGATCTAATCATTGTAATTGGATGTCTAATTATTGTTTGGATGAGATCTATATAATAGACTCATGGATTGTATTGAAAGTTGTTCTAGTTTGAGTTGAGAAAAGTTTGCTTCTTCTGTGTGTGAGGCGAGCAAGGGTGTTCCTCTTAGTTCCACAGTAGTATCAAGGTGGCTGTTGGATTGAAGAATCAGCAGGGTTTTTCATGTATGTATGATCTCGGTCATCAGGTGAGCATGGCTACTTTAGGAGATCTACATGGTAAGTAAGATTATTGATCTGCAGGTGTATGTGTGTGCAAGGTCAAGGTTCACAGGTGTGCAAAACCAGATTGATTTGCAGGTGTGCAAAATTAGATAGGATAGCAACACAACAGAGAGCAGAATCAGGTGGGATCTACTTGGAGTATAGTGGGTACTCAGATAGAGCAAAGAGGAAGGCAAGGAAGATCCTTCTATAAGTAAGTTCTATTGAGGTGCAGGTTGTTACAGATTTAGGGGAGATCTACTTGAAGTACGGTTGTGTACTTGTGCAGTGTGTGAAGCACTTGTAGTGTGCATGGAACACTGGAGGTGAACACCAACTCTGTGTTTGAATTGGGTGTTAGGACCTAAGGGAGAGAGCTTTAAGGGAAGATTTACTATTTATGCCCTAGAGGTGTGGGAGCCAGAGAGGTGTGTAAGGAAGAAGAATTGTGGTAGCCTTCTTTATTGTATTTCCTTCTGAAAGAGTTTTAATACAAGTTGTGTATTGTCTCTTATATCATGTGTTATTTCTAAATTTTAGTTACTTATTGATTTTGGTTAATTTCCACATATTAAGTTGCTTGATAATCAATTGTGTGCTTCCGGTTTATTCATCCCAACAAGTGGTATCAGAGCTAAGGTTGCAGGGAGCAGGCTTTGTGTTTGGTTACAGGTCACTCTTAGGGGTTTCTGATTGAGTGGGAGCAGAGCAATGGCAGATCAAAGTAAGCTAAGAATGGAGGAGTTGAAAATCATAGATGGTCACTTATGGTCCTATGGAAAGAAAGAGCAGGTAAAAGAAAATTGTTCGTTTGTGGAAGATCAGCATGAAGGAACTGGAGAAGCAGATGTTGCAGGTGATGTGGCACAGGATGCTCTGGTAGGTTTCTTCGATAAAGTAGAATCTTTTTTTATAGATTCTATTGCCTCTTTCCATGCAGCCCCAGGTAGAGGAGCTGGTGAGCCATGCCAAAGAATTGGCAAAGGGGAAGTGATGTTGAAATCGCAGGCAGCCAAAACACGGGTGTTGAAGGAGGTCATACAGGTCCCAGGTTTGGAGATGTGGCTAATTTATTCAAAAAAGTTGGGTGATGAGAGATGCACAAGAACTCTTATAGTGGATGCACTTGAATTAGCTGGTGGTAAGAAAATAGGTACTCTTTATCTACTTGTTTATATTACTGATTCTTCTTCTGTTGCAGAGACGTGGCTTTGTAGGCTTGGTCACATGAGCAAGAAGGAGATGCATGTTATTAAGTGGAAGACTAATATATTTGATAGGCTTAAGAACTGGAAAGCCTTGGTGTTTATGGAGGAGATGGCAGACAGAGACCAGTGGATGTGGCTGGATACTTCTGAGCAGAGCAGATTATACATGGGATTGATTCAAAGGAGCTCGTGGGTAAAAATTCATCACTCACAGGAAAACACAGGTACCAGTGTCGGTAGGAAAACTGACGTCAGTAGTAGGTAAGATCAACATCGATTAGGAGGACCAACATCGGTAGTAGGGGACACCGATGTTAGTAGGGTTGGTAGTAAGGACAGGCGCAGGAACCGATGTTGGTTGGATGCAGACTGTGTGGTGATCGAGATCGGTCACTGTAATGGATTTTGGGTAGATAACAAGCTGTCAAGGAGTCTCAAACACCCATATGAAGGACTAAAGGTGTTAAGTAAGCCTTAAATTCATTGTTTCTCTTCTTTATACTAGTTGCTATCTGTAGAGTAGGAAGGGTCCAGGAAACAGTGGGAGTGTGGCAGGGATATGATGCAGAACCAAGCGGAGACTTGGTAGGGTTGCCAGTAGGTATGAAAGCATAGAGACGAATGGATTCCTTAGTTGAAGAATAGAGTGAATGGACACGTGAGATGGAAGACCAAGTCATATGGTCTTGAGGAAGTTGCAAGATAGTGGTACAGGGTTTGACAGGTGGAGGATGAAGCATGGCTTCAGTCAATGTCAGGGTAACTACTGTAGTTTGTCTTACCAAGGGGATGGTGATTGCAACATCATTTTGTTGATGTATGTGGATGGTATGCTAGCTAGTAGGTTTGTACATACAAGATTTTGCTGAGCTAAGGGTAAGATTAGTTCAGTGGCATGTCATGAAGAATTTGGAGCAGCAAAATTCTTTGGCATGGGAGACATGGAGATCACAGATTCATTTTGTCTCCAGTAGGAGCTGATGTGAATCAGGTGTTGGCGAGGTTCATTACGCAGGATGCAGAGCTGGAGCACACTAAGCTCTGGATAGTTTAGTGTCCAAAATCACATGAGGTCTGGTATAGACCTAAGTCTTCCCAAGCAGTGGGTGTTGTCAGAGAGTTAGGAGCCAATTCAGAGAAGTGGGTTCTCAGGGATGTGAGAGGGACCAATAGCAGGGATTCATGCTCTTTAGGGTCAGGACTTCACTACATGGGTTTGTAGGTTTGGATGTGGCAGGTTACTCGGATGATAGGAGGTGCACCACAGTGTGTGTGGTGGGTTGTCTTCAAGATTGATCTTGAAGAGTGATACAAGCTAGGAAATAGATTAGATGGGGTATAGGAATAGGTACAGTGCAGCTGTTTATCTCCAAGTGGGATATTGTTAGGTTGTGGAGCTAAAAGCTTCACTAATGCAAATAGAGGAGGAGGTTGTAGAAGGGTTGTGGAGTGTCACAGACGCTGGTGTCAGTTAGGCCAATCGAAGTCGGTATGATCAGACAAGAAGGCAACCGATGTCGATAAGAAGTCAGCCAGCGTCAGAACCCTTAGGCAGACAAGGAACGACGTTGGTCACCTGTGTGGTTTGATTGCGAGTGTTTTACGGGCAGTTAGCTAATGAACCAAGTGTTTGCATGTTGAGAGCCAATTTTAGACTAAGAGCTACAGATCTAATTATTGTAATTGGATGTCTAATTATTGTTTGGATGAGATCTATATAATAGACTCATGGATTGTATTGAAAGTTGTTCTAGTTTGAGTTGAGCAAAGTTTGCTTCTTTTGTGTGTGAGGTGAGCAAGGGTGTTCCTCATAGTTCCACAGCAGTACCAAGGTGGGTGCTGGATTAGAGAATCAACAGGGTTCTTTATGTATGTATGATTTTGATCATCAAGTGAGCATGGCTACTTTAGGAGATCTACATGGTAAGTAAGATCATTGATCTATAACTGTATGTGTGTGCAAGGTCAAGGTTCACAGGTGTGCAGAACTAGATTGATTTGTAGGTGTGCAAAATTAGATAGGATAGCAACACAACAGGGAGTAAAATCAGGTGGGATCTACTTGGAGTACAGTGGGTACTCAGATAGAGCAAAGAGGAAGGCAAGGAAGATCCTTCCATAAGTAATGTCTATTGAGGTTCAAGTTATTGCAGATTTAGGAGAGATCTACTTGAAGTACGATTGTGTACTTATGGAGTGCTTGGAGCACTTGTGGTGTGCATGGAGCACTAGAGATGAACACAAACTCTGTGTTTGAGTTGGGTGTTAGGACCTACGGGAGAGAGCTTTGAGGGAAGATTTATTGTTTATGCCCTAGAGGTGTGGGAGCCCTAGAGGTGTGTAAGGAAGAAGAACTGTGGCAGCCTTCTTTGTTGTATTTCCTTCTGAAAGAGTTTTAATACAAGTTGTGTATTATCTCTCATATCATGTATTATTTCTGAATTCTAGTTACTTGTTAATTTTGGTTAATTTCTGCATATTAAGTTGCTTGGTAATCAATTATGTGATTCTGGTTTATTCATCCCAACAAGTGGTATCAGAGCTAAGGTTGCAGGGAGCAGGCTTTGTGTTTGGTTACAGGTCACTCTCAGGGGTTTCTGATTGAGTGGGAGTAGAGCAATGGCAGATCAAAGTAAGCTAAGAATGGAGGAGTTGAAAAGCACAGATGGTCACTTACGGTCCTATGGAAAGAAAGAGTAGGTAAAAGAAAATTGTTAGTTTGTGGAAGATCAGCATGAAGGAACTGAAGAAGCAGATGTTATAGGTGATGTGGCACACAATGCTCTAGGAGGTTTCTTCGATAAAGTAGAATCTTTTTTTATAGATTCTATTGCCTCTTTCCATGCAGCCCCAAGTAGAGGAGCTAGTGAGCCTTGCCAAAGAATTGGCAAAGGGGAAGTGATGCTGAAATCACAGGCGGCCAACACACGAGTGTTGAAGGAGGTCATGCAGGTCCCAGGTTTAGAGATATGGCTAATTTCTTTAGAAAATTTGGGTGATGAGAGATGCACAAGAACTCTTATAGTGGATGCACTTGAATTAGCTGGTGGTAAGAAAATAGGTACTCTTTATCTACTTATTTATATTACTGATTCTTCTTTTGTTGCGGAGACGTGGCTTTGTAGGCTTGGTCACATGAGCAAGAAGGAGATGCATGTTATTAAGTGGAAGACTGATATATTTGATAGGCTTAAGAACTGGAAAGCCCTTATGTTTATGGAGGAGATGGCGAACAAAGACCAGTGGATGTGGCTAGATACTTCTAAGCAGAGCAGATTGGACATGGGATTGATTTAAAGGAGCTCGCATGTAAAAAGTCATCACTCACAAGAAAACACAGGTACCAGCATTGGCAAGAAAACTGACATGATAGTAGGTAAGACTGATGTCGATTAGGAGGACCGACGTCGACAGCAGGGAACACCGATGTTGGCAGAGTTGGTAGTCAGGACAGGTGCAGGAACTGACGTCGATTGGATGCAGACTGTGTGGTGACCGAAATCGGTCACTGTAACAGATTTTGGGTAGACATCAAGCTGTCAAGGAGTCTCAAACACCCATATGGAGGACTAAAGGTGGTAAGTAAGCCTCAAATTCATTGTTCCTCTTCTTTATACTAGTTGTTATCTGCAGAGTAGGAAGGGTCCAGGAAACAGTGGGAGTGTGGCAGGGATATGATGCAGAACCAAGCGGAGACTTGGTAGGGTTGCCAGTAGGTATGAAAGCACAGAGACAAATGGATTCTTTAGTTGAAGAATAGAGTGAACGGACACGTGAGATGGAAGATCAAGTCATATGGTCTTGAGGAAGCTGCAGGACAGTGGTACAGGGTTTGATAGGTGGAGGACGAAGCATGGCTTCAGTCAATGTCAGGGTAACTATTGTGGTTTGTCTTACCAGGGGGATGGTGATTGTAACATCATTTTGTTGCTGTATGTGGATGGTATGCTAGCTAGCAGGTTTGTACATACAGGGTTTTGCTAAGCTAAGGGTAAGATTAGTTCAGTGGCATGTCATGAAGAATTTGGAGCAGAAAAATTCTTTGGCATGGGAGACATGGAGATCACAGGTTGATTTTGTCTCCAGTAGGAGCTGATGTGAATCAGGTGTTGGTGAGGTTCATTACACAAGATGCAGAGCTAGAACACACTAAGCGCTGGATAGTTTAGTGTCTGAAATCACATGAGGTCTGGTATAGACCTAAGTTTGCCCAAGCAGTGGGTGTTGTCAGAGAGTTAGGAGCCAATTCGGAGAAGTGGGTTCTCAGGGATGTGAGAGGGACCAGTAGCATGGATTCATGTTATTTAGGGTCAGGACTTCACTACATGGGTTTAAGGTTTGGATGTGGCAGGTTACTCGGATGACAGGAGGTGCACCACAGTATGTGTGGTGGGTTGTCTTCAAGGTTGATCTTAAACAGGGATACAAGCCAAGAAATAGATTAGATGGGGTACAGATACAGGTATAGTGCAGTTGTTTATCTCCAAGTGGGAGATTGTTAGGTTGTGGAGCTAAAAGCTTCACTGATGCAAATAGAGGAGGAGGTTGCAGAAGGGTTGCAGAGTGTCACAGACACTGGTGTCAGTCAGGCCAACCGACGTCGGTAGGATCAGACAAGAAGGCAACCAACATCGATCAGAAGTTGGCCAGTATCAGCACCCCTAGGCAGATAGGGACCGACATCGGTCACCTGTGTGGTTTGACTGTGAGTTTTTTACGGGTAGTTAGCTAATGAACCAAGTGTCTGCATGTTGAGAGCCAATTTTAGACTGAGAGCTACAGATCTAATTATTGTAATTGGATGTCTAATTATTGTTTGGATGAGATCTATATAATAGACTCATGGATTGTATTGAAAGTTGTTCTAGTTTGAGTTGAGCAAAGTTTGCTTTTTCTGTGTGTGAGGTGAGCAAGGGTGTTCCTCCTAGTTCCACAGTAGTACCAAGGTGGGTGCTGGATTAGAGAATCAGCAGGGTTCTTCATGTATGTATGATATTGGTCATCAGGTGAGCATGGCTACTTTGGGAGATCTACATGGTAAGTAAGATCATTGATCTGCAACTGTATGTGTGTGCAAGGTCAAGATTCACAAGTGTGCAGAGCCAAATTGATTTGCAGGTGTGCAAAATTAGATAAGACAACAACACAATAGGAAGCAAAATCAGGTGGGATCTACTGGAGTACAGTGGGTACTCAGATAGAGTAAAGAGGAACGCAAGGAAGATCCATCCATAAGTAAGGTCTATTGAGGTGCAGGTTATTGCAGATTCAGGGGAGATCTACTTGAAGAATAGTTGTGTAGTTGTGGAGTGCGTGGAGCACTTGTGGTGTGCATGGAGCACTGGAGGTGAACATCAACTCTGTGTTTGAGTTGGGTGTTGGGACCTAAGGGAGAGAGCTTTGAGGGAAGATTTACTGTTTATGCCCTAGAGGTGTGGGAGCCCTAGAGGTGTGTAAGGAAGAAGAACTGTGGCAGCCTTCTTTGTTGTATTTCCTTTTGAAAGAGTTTTAATACAAGTTGTGTATTGTCTCTCATATCATGTGTTATTTCTAAATTCTAGTTACTTGTTGATTTTGGTTAATTTCCGCATATTAAGTTGCTTGGTAATCAATTGTGTGCTTCTGATTTATTCATCCCAACAAGTGGTATCAGAGCTAAGGTTGCAGGAAGCAGGCTTTGTGTTTGGTTACAGGTCACTCTCAGGGGTTTTTGATTGAGTGGGAGTAGAGCAATGGCAAATCAAAGTAAGCTAAGAATGGAAGAGTTGAAAAGCACAGATGGTCACTTATGGTCCTATGGAAAGAAAGAGCAGGTAAAAGAAAATTGTTGGTTTGTGGAAGATCAGCATGAAGGAACTGAAGAAGTAGATGTTGCAAGTGATGTGGCACAGGATGCTCTGGGAGGTTTTTTTTATAAAGTAGAATCTTTTTTTATAGATTCTATTGCCTCTTTCCATGCAGCCTGAGGTAGAGGAGCTGGTGAGCCTTGCTAAAGAATTGGCAAAGGGGAAGTGATGCTAAAATCACAGGCGGCCAACACACGGGTGTTGAAGGAGGTCATGCAGGTCCCAGGTTTGGAGATGTGGCTAATTTCTTTAGAAAAGTTGTGTGATGAGAGATGCAAAAGAACTCTTACAATGGATGCAATTGAATTAGCTGGTGGTAAGAAAATAGGTACTCTTTATCTACATGTTTATATTACTGATTCTTCTTTGGTTGCAGAGACATGGCTTTGTAGGCTTGGTCACATGAGCAAGTAGGAGATGCATGTTCTTAAGCAAAAGACTAATATATTTGATAGGCTTAAGAACTGGAAGCCTTGGTGTTTATGGAGGAGATGGCAGACAGAGACCTGTGGATGTGGCTGGATACTTCTGAGCAGAGCAGATTGGACATGGGATTGATTCAAAGGAGCTTGCGGGTAAAAAGTCATCACTCACAGGAAAACACAGGTACCAGCATTGGCAGGAAAACTAACATCAGCAATAGGTAAGACTGACATCGGTCAGGAGGACCGACATCGATAGCAGGGAACATCGACGTTGGCAGGGTTGGTAGTCAGGACAGGCACAGGAACCGACATCGATTGGATGCAGACTATGTGGTGACCAAGATCGGTCACTGTAACGGATTTTGGGTGGACAGCAAGCTGTCAAGGAGTCTCAAATGCCCATATGGAGGACTGAAGGTGGTAAGTAAGCCTCAAATTTGTTGTTCCTCTTCTTTAGACTAGTTGTTATCTGTAGAGTAGGAAGGGTCCAGAAAACAGTGGGAGTGTGGCAGGGATATGATGCAGAACCAAGTAGAGACTTGGTAGGGTTGCCAGCAGGTATGAAAGCACAGAGACGAATAGATTCCTTAGTTGAAGAATAGAGTGAATGGACACGTGAGATGGAAGACCAGGTCATATGGTCTTGAGGAAGCTGTAGGATAGTGGTACAGGGTTTGACAGGTGGAGGATGAAGCATGGCTTTAGTCAATATCAGGGTAACTACTGTGGTTTGTCTTACCAGGGGGATGGTGATTGCAACATCATTCTATTGCTGTATTTGGATGGTATGCTAGCTAACAGGTTTGTACATACAGGGTTTTGTTGAGCTAAGGGTAAGATTAGTTCAGTGGCATGTCATGAAGAATTTGGAGTAGCAAAATTCTTTGGCATGGGAGACATGGAGATCACAAGTTGATTTTGTCTCTAGTAGAAGCTGATGTGAATCAGGTGTTGGCAAGGTTCATTACATATGATGCAGAGCCAGAGCACACTAAGCGTTGGATAGTTCAGTGTCTGAAATCACATGAGGTCTGGTATAGACCTAAGTCTGCCTAAGCAGTGGGTGTTGTCAGAGAGTTAGGAGCCAATTTAGAGAAGTGGGTTCTCAGGGATGTGAGAGGGACCAGTAGCAGGGATTCATGCTATTCAGGGTTAGGACTTCACTACATGGGTTTATAGGTTTGGATGTGGCAGGTTACTCGGATGACAAGAGGTGCACCACAGTGTGTGTGGTGGGTTGTCTTCAAGGTTGATCTTGAAGAGGGATACAAGCCAGGAAATAGATTAGATGGGGTACAGGTATAGGTATAGTGCAGTTATTTATCTCCAAGTGGGAGATTGTTAGGTTGTGGATCTAAAAGCTTCACTGATGCAAACAGAGGAGGAGGTTGCAAAAGGGTTGCGGAGTGTCAAAGACACCGGCGTTGATCAGGCCAATTGACGTCGGTAGGATCAGACAAGAAGGTAATCGATGTCGGTCAGAAGTCGACTGGCATCAGCACCCCCAAGTAGATAGGGACTGATGTCGGTCACCTGTGTGGTTCGACTGCAAGTGTTTTATGGGCAGTTAGCTAATGAACCAAGTGTTTGCATGTTGAGAGCCAATTTTAGACTGAGAGCTACGGATCTAATTATTGTAATTAGATGTCTAATTATTGTTTGGATGAGATCTATATAATAGACTCATGGATTGTATTGAAAGTTGTTCTAGTTTGAGTTGAGAAAATTTTGCTTCTTCTATGTGTGAGGTGAGCAAGGGTGTTCCTCCTAGTTCCACAGCAGTACCAAGGTGGGTGCTAGATTAGAGAATCAGTAGGGTTCTTCATGTATGTATGATCTTGGTCATCAGGTGAGAATGGCTACTTTAGGAGATCTACATGGTAACTAAGATCATTGATCTGTAGGTCTATGTGTGTGCAAGGTCAAGGTTCACAGGTGTGCAGAACCAGATTGATTTGTAGGTGTGCAAAATCAGATAGGACAGTAACACAACAGGGAGCAGAATCAGGTGGGATCTACTTGGAGTACAGTGGGTACTCAAATAGAGCAAAGAGGAAGGCAAGGAAGATCCTTCCATAAGTAAGGTCTATTGAGGTGCAGGTTGTTGCAGATTTAGGGGAGATCTACTTGAAGTATGGTTGTGTACTTGTGGAGTGCCTGGAGCACTTGTGGTGTGCATGGAGCACTAGAGGTGAACACCAACTCTATGTTTGAGTTGGGTGTTGGGACCTAAGGGAGAGAGCTTTGAGGGAGGATTTACTATTTATGCCCTAGAGGTGTGGGAGACCTAGAGGTGTGTAAGGAAGAAGAACTATGGCAGCCTTCTTTGTTGTATTTCCTTCTGAAAGAGTTTTAATACAATTTGTGTATTGTCTCTCATATCATGTGTTATTTCTGAATTTTAGTTACTTGTTGATTCTTGTTAATTTCCGCATATTAAGTTGCTTGGTAATCAATTGTGTGCTTCTGGTTTATTCATCCCAACATATTTTACCTATGATTCTTGCATGGTCTTTAACAAGTGAAATTAAGAAATTAAACTTATAGAATGATACCCATGTAGTAAAGCTAACATTTGAACTTATCCTAATAATGATATCAATCTTATTTAGAGTAAGATTTCAATATGCATATTGAGCTTTGAATAATGTTAGAGGAGAGTAACTAATGGCCATATAACAATATGCTCCCATCTAGTTCCTAAGAAAACCAATGAGCATCACAACCCTTAGTTACTATTAGGCATTATATTAGTACACCTCTTATCAGCATCTGACATGTCATTAAAGTATCGGCCAATAATGCATGTGGATTTAATAGTGTAATTTACTATGAAATCTACATAAATCATTCAAATTTAACTCAAACAATCACATGCTTAATCCATAAAAATTTAGACATCATATATAAGATAATTGATAATATTTTACTATATCCAAAGAATCATGATCAATAACCATGTATGTTAATCATAATACATCCAACTAGATAATGATTAATCATTGATATTTCTCAATCCTCAGTAGTTATCTCTATATCTCAAATCTTATCACAATCATGAGAGAGAACAAGGTAGAGGAAGAGAGATATCAAGAATACAATTCTCAATGTAATTAATCAATGCCAATTCAATTCATAACTATAACTAAAATGCTAGTAAAGTAACCATAGTAAGTTAATCAAATTGAATTTAAGCCACATGCGCACACATCATAGATAATAAGGTTATTTTATAAATGTGAATGCTTACATAATAATAAAGGCAAATAATCATTTCAATATAATAACAAGAGACTAAATATATATTTCCACAAAATAAGTGGTAATCGTTAACATCTATGCTCAAGATCTCATAATACTATAATGTACAACATATGCATATCAAGGTCTATCTAAATGTAATCTACTATAAAGCATATCCAACTCTATATATAATTAATATGGCTATATATTCTAATCAAAACATGTCTAAAGAGATATAAAATATGTTGTGTGTTAGAGACACTATTAAGTACACAACATAGCTACAAATTACATTAATATAGGTATGGTAACATACCTAAATGCTAAGGACTACCTATAACAATGCTACTCAATGAATGAAATTAACAAGTACAAAGATTGAAACCAACCTAGGGCTGCATCCATAATACTAGATTATCAAAAAAAAAGAGTTATATTGTTGTATCAAGGTGTGTCTTGAGAGAGGTTAGCTAAATTTATGGGTGACCAAATTTTCCAAATGTCATGAAGTCAAACATTTCAACTACATCTTAAACCATCGACAAAAAATGAATTCCCATGAGGCACCTACAAATAGAAACACAAATAGGTGGATAGACCAACTATATCTTGAATAATTTTTAGGCATAAATGAATTCCAAAAATAGGGTATGACAAAATCTAAAATCCTAAGAAGGAAATATAAGACCCTAAGGTAGAAAAACTAGGGTTTGTCATGTTTAAATCAATGATTTGGTTCATCAAAATGTTTTGATTAATTTGATCTAAATAAGATAAAACTATAAATATCAATATTGTGTAATATCGTCAATATTCATACAAATCTAAATGTAAAAGGGTATATTGATATTGCACTTACTATATTTAAATCTAAAAAAACAATGGAGGAGAGATGCACATAGTTGATTTCTAATTTTTATTGCTCATTATATTCATCATAGACCCAAAAAATTCTCTTTGTCTACTCTGTAATCAATCAAATTAATAAACATGAACAAACCCTATTCAAACATTACTTCTAAATATAAAACCCCTACAATGATCATGAATGTCTAGGCTATTTTATAATTATCCTACTTAACTATGATTACTTATGTCATCTCAAACCATTGTACCTTCACATATGCATATCTCCTTTGTGTGTGCTTGCATTTGGTTTTGTGTGATGATACCTAGTTTTATTCTCCTTCATTTGAGACCCTAATTTCACTTTTTAAATAAGATAATACTTGAAAAAGTGGTTATAAATTTGTATTTTA
>JARHVA010000124.1:3092500-3102500 GCA_037957365.1 Torreya grandis
GGCAAGATTGAGTGATTTGATCACCTTAACCATACGAAAAGGCAAACCAACTACTACAATAGATTGGTTTGATAAAGTTCATAAAAGTCCATAGGGTATTATTACATTAATGGTTTTAAAATCTAAAACTTATTTGGATTTTACAATATTAGGTGCATGTTGTATAGCATACACACCTTAGATATGTCTCATGCTAAAACTATGTATAACAATGGTACCATGTATAAAATTCTATCACAAATGTGAATCTAAATCATATAACTACATTATTTGGCTAGTTTAGATAACTATGTAAGTGTGGAAGACATGATTCCAAATTATTCCCCTAATATATATGGATAATTTTAAAAATTAATATAAATACCAATTTGGAGGACATGTTTCTAAAACATTCCCCCACTATAAATTAGAGATGTTGAATACTAAATATACATGAGCTTGTTCCCAAGCATGGCCCCACTAAATCTAAATATTATGAATATGTGAAAGCCATGTAACCATGTCATGCCCCCACTGAATCTAGAAATTGATATAAATACAAAATATTGAATGAGTGTAGAGAACATGCTTCCAAAGCATGTCCCCACTAAATCTGAGAATTGTTCTAAGTGTGGAAAACATGCTTCCCAAGCATGCCCCCACTAAATTAGAGAACTATGCCAATTATGGATAACATGATTTCCAAGAATGGTCCTATTAATATTCCCCCCTTTGAGTTGAGATAAAAATAATACCCAGTAGTTATCTCACCTCAAAGAAAGAAGATAACCATATAGTTGTATATTATGTGACTAAACCATGTAGCATGTAGAAAAATGTGCATAGGTAATTATACCATTGAAGTACATATAACTAATGTGATCACATGTATTCCTATGATTCATGATAAATATCATGTTAATGTTTAAATATAACAATACAATATCAACAAGTAAACAAGAACACACACAAGAATACTCAAAATCAAGTCAATAAACAAATGTCTTAGGATATCACAAATAAGGGGCATATTTAAATGTTGTAAATTTGAATGTACATGACTTATTCAAATTTACACAAAATAAGGGATGACATATTTAAATGTCCATATAACAAGAAATGACATATTCAAATGTCCAAGAAGGAAAATATAGGAACAGAAGCCACATAGAATGGAGCATATTCAAATGCTAGAACAAACATGACAATATTAAGGCAAAATACTCAAGGAAGTGTATAAAGTAAAATCATAAGCAACTAGAATAAGCATATAATAGTATCTCATGGATTAAATGTGTTAGAAAAAAACTTCAAGTGCATAGCATATCAAGTACCATGTGCAAGATATAAGCATAGATATCATTGTTTTCCCTTCCCTTTTCCCCAGATTGTTTCTCAAAACTCTCTTCTTCTATCTTTATGATTGTTTTTCTTTCTTATCCTTATTTTTCACAAATAATTTATCAAGGTGATTTGGTTATACTTACCCTATTCCCCTTAGTTATTATCTCCCTTTACCATGTGATTAGTTAGAAAATAATCTATCTCATTACTATCTCTTATTACTAGTCCACTTTGGATCTCTTTTTTTCCCTTATTCTTTTTTCACATCTTAAGCATATACACGGTTGAGACTTGATATCACATGCTAATTCATTGTCAATCCTAAGTGTCCTAGTCAGTCTTTGTCTTTGGTTACTTAGATTCCTTTAGCCTTAGTCTACAACTCATTCACGTGTATCACTATCTCTCATGATTCATCATTCAAAATATATATGGAGGAGGAATATTAAAAATCCTTCAAAATAAAGTTAATACAAATCATTTAAATAAAAGGCAATGATATCAAAAGGCAAAAATATTCTTAAAAGTCTAATCACACTAAAAGATGTGATTCAAAGCACATATCCTTCTTCTAGTTGAAGATAAAACTCCATAGTTGGCCTCATGATAGAGCCAAGGTCCTTTGGGGTGTGGTAGGCCAGTAGATTAAAAGAGGAGAATTAAAAAAATTAGTGCTACCTACTTTCTCATATAAGTACCCAGTCTTTTTAATAGATCGACGACTCTGTAAGGGGTCCTGAAGAGCGAAGAACACATCGTGGGAAGGTAGGTCCATTTTTATTTTTCTTCTACCAATCTACCTTCATGAGTTGATCTTAGTAACACACATATTTGCTTAAAAATATTTGTTTCTATAGAGAGCAGGTTTTCTTTGTACATAGATGACACTAGTCACTTAATGTCTTCTCATGTCATTAATATGCCTCTTGCCTCCTAAGGTATTCTCATAAGATGCCTAAATATTGATTTTTACACTCCCTTTTTCACTCCTTATATCCCTTATATTTCCTCTTGATATTTGATGTTTGGTGTATAGATCACCCCCTCCCCTTAAGATCTCATTTGTGAGTTGTATTACAAGACTATGGATAGGACCTAACCATTCTCACAAATTACCATCTTTTATTTCCTATTACCCACATCCTAGATTACTTGATTTTCTTGCTTATTCTACCCCAATGGTGTTCTCTTTTTCAAGTTACAATGTAAGACCATGGATAGGACCTGACCCTCCTCACAAAATTTTCCAATACTCAAGTCACCATTCAAATTACATGTGTCAAATTTGAGATAAGATTCGATCGATTGTGAAGTTACACATCATTTTACATGCTTCCCATCTTAATATTTAGTATGTTTTATGCTTCATCTTTTCTTTCACCTTTTTATCTTCTTATTTTTTGAGTGTTTGTAAGATTTCAACCATTTCTTGAAATTTTCATACTTCCCAGCTTGAATTAAAATGACCAATTTAAGACCAATATTTTGCAATTTTGTTCTTATTTCATACTTCCCAACATGATTTAGTATGATTGATTGAGTTAATTAATTTGTTTTTATTACCATTTACACCTTTTTACATACCTTCCATTTTATTACTTTGTTGTCATACTTCCCAATGTGGTATTTAGTGTGATTTTAATTCTTTTAATTTGGTGCAAAAATCTTTCACATTGGTTTAAAAACAAATTCCCTTTTTACCATCTTGTTTTGCCTTTTATTGGTTCTTTATACTTAATCATTTTTTGTTATTACACATTTCCCATCTTGAAATAGTGTTTAGTACTTTTTCTTGATTGATTATATTTTTTCAAATCTTTTTGCATGTTTCTTTTTAACCATGCATGTGTTTTTCATAATTCTAGAAAAGAAACCACATCTCATATATTTCCTATAGCATATACAACAAAAGTTAAATACATGTGCTATAAAGAAATATATCCTAAGCATGCACAGCCTCAACCATAATGAACAACTAAAATCAACCATAATGAAAGCATACACATCAAAAAACAATATGCCAAAATGATATATATATATATATATATATATATATATATATCATGAGTTTTATATAACATATGCAACCATATACAATGCCCCAGCTCTATGGCTGGGTCCCATCCTATCTATCTCATGGCCTAGCCATGCTACCTACTAAAGCCTTGATCTGACTCCTCCAAATGGTACACTATAAGGAGGCCATATAAGATCTTAGTGCCTCTACCTATCCTTGTAGGTGTGTTGCCCACATTTATGACTCTATCATCTAGGTCTACATCTTTATCATTTATGATATTTTAGTCAGATGTGTAGCTCTCTCATTTGTTAGGGCCTTTCATGCCTATAACTCTCCAACACCCATCAATGTTAGTTTCTACATCCTCTCCCTCTACATCTGTATCTACCTCACTACTTCTCTAGCTAATCTGAACCAACTCACTTGAGTTGGGGAAAATGGTATACTTAGATCCTCTAGTATTATGGGGTCATATGGTTGCAAAGTCTCATCCAAGATATCATGGAGTGTTCCCTCACTTAAGACCCCCATCTCTCCTCCTCATCATCACCCACACCTGTAAAAACACACAAGATGGATATTAGATCACTATCATATCTCATAATATCTATCTAAACAAAACCTAAGCAACAAATTAATCATATTTTTATTTGTCTGTGTTTTGACTACTATGGTCTCACCATCTACATGACCACCTAGCATAGTCTCCCCATCTATGTGACCTCCTAGCACCTCTTATGTAGGCCACCTCATCAACTTGAACCTAACTATCATGGGTTGTGTTAGTCTCAACTTACATTTGAGTGGTCTCTCTATCATCTCCTTTGGCTCACCTATGGGGTTATCTAGGATGGTCATAGTATCTACTCTCTCCTCTAACTCTTACCTCTATCAATGTTATATACTTGGTATCCATTACTTATCTTGATGTAGAGCTAGTAGTGGTACATTTGGTATCTCTACCTCCACATCCCTATCCTCTTACTCAACTCCTTGTCATGCCCAACTAGTCCATGGTCACTCTCAACATGGCCTCAATGTTGACCTCACTACTAGTATCCCTAGTCCTCTCCTCCTTCATGGCTCCCTCACATGTTGACCCCACTTCTTAGGCATTAGTATTGATGTTACTAGATGAGGTAGGTCCATATACCCTAGCACTTGTGCCACCAAATGTGGTTCTCTCCACTAGAATTAGTGTCTGATCACCTTTGTCCTCTCTATCATTGTGTAATTGTGTGTTAGCTAATGCATGTAGCCACTATGTGCTCATATGGATACCACATGAGGTTTTCACATCCCATGGACTATATCATTATCATATGGGGCATAGACCATGCTACCTATTCCTCCCTCCATTTCTACACTTAAGGTAACCTACCATCAACTATATAGGGTAACCCAGTTGGTTTGTACATAGGAAATCTCTCCTAGATCCAAGTTGTTAGCAATATGATCAGTTTCATGGTCCTTTTCCCTCTGATTATCATTCATATATATCATGTACTAGCTAAACCCAAATGATCGAGCCTAGGTCACATAGATCTCACTCTTCCAATATCATCCTACTCAAGGTTACCATGAATAGTGGTTCTTTTTTATCTGACTTATGACATAACACCCATTATGTCACAAGGCCTATCATAGCCTTTTAGATATACATAATATATGATGTATATACATCAAACATACTCACCCTCCTACCTGGTAGTATCATCTTTGAGCATGTAACCCACATGGCTAAGGCTCTCCTCTCCTCTAAACTATCTAGTATCCCTATGATTACCTGTGCTCCTACTATAAGTAGCCCTAAGATGGCATGGACATCATCCAACATGATAGCCACCTCTAATGTATCCCCATCCACCTCCCATATGAAGGTGTTAATCAATTATTCCTAATAACTAAGGAACATGACTAATAGGTTAACATTGAGGGGGATGTAACACATATCTACTATCCCATCTAGACCTATGGATCCTAGTCTAGCCCTTTCTCCATATGATAGCCTATATAGCAAATTCGGTAACCATGCCAAATCTACAAGTCACCAAAATATGTATCAACCTTGTACCCAATAAATAATAAAGGATGTATCATTTCTTTCATGTCATGTATAGTCAAAATACATTATTTTTATATTTTTAAATTAAAAACAAGCCTACATTACCTTATTTTATTTATTTTTATCCTTCTCAATCCTTCTTGACCTTCCTTGGTCATTTTAGACCATTCTAGCCCTCTTTTGGCCTTTTGCATGTTTTTTCGTATCTTTCTAGCTCTTTCGTCAAACTAATTTGTCCAAAATTTTCCTATATTTTTGCTTGGTTGATTTAAAAATTTGAGTCAACCACCTTATTTTTCCCTCCCAAGTGTTAGGTTTCCATTCTAGACCTTTCAAACTACCTGGAAGCTCCAAATTAATACTTTAGCCTACAGAATGTATAGGGTCAACCCATACCTACTGGGTCAACAATGTGGATTATGCCTAGTTTCCATCCTACTAGGTCGATTGGGTCAACCCAGTGTTTTTTTCTACCAACCCCTTGCATTTTTTGAAAAAGTGTAATTTTCTTACTTTTTGCCTAAATCCTTCAAACCCATTTCCTGTCTTCCTAATTTTTACCCCTAGAATCTAATTTTACCTCATTTTGACATCTAGTAATGCTTAAAATTCAAAATTACTAAAAATTCACTTGATTCAGTAAAAAATTCAAAAACTTGTTTGATATTCTTAGTTGCTTACCTATAATGCACCTGCTGCCACCTCTGGAGCCTCTCATTAGCTACCATGTCAACTCCTTGCCATCCTAGCTTGTTTTCTCTCTAGAGCTCTTTTTTCTCCTCTTTCACAAGTCAAAATAACAAGTGATTTTTTTTCTCCCTATTTTAAACACTTTTCAAAATGCAAATCTTTCAATTATTGTCCTACATATTTCTTGTTTTGCTTATATCTTTGTTTCTGCTCATCTATTTTTCAAACTATAAAATGTGTTAGATTCATGATGACATAGAGATTATTTTTCACTATCATATGCTTATTTTTCAAAAAAATTTATTTTTGGCTATTGTTTGCACTAACTTATATGTGTTCATCTAATATTTTTTATATTGGACACCTTCACATTTTTTATAGTGTCTTTTATCTATGACACTTAGGTAAGTTAAATGTATGTGTTTTTTAATTTAGTCATTTCATTTATCTTATTTTCTATTTACTATAATTTACTTAGCATTAGTGTTTTGTGTTATCATGTTTTATCTCAAAGCACCATCCCGTGTTGCACTTACATGACACATGATGACCTTCAAGTGGGGCATATGTATACACATAATATTATCAAACTTTTATTGATTACTGACACTGTATCTTACAAGAACCTATCGAGTCTCAATCTCTTCGAGTGCATGCCTTAAGAGGTGCATTGAGAAAGGGGTGGGTAGACCATCAGTGCTTTGTAAGATTTTTATTCCTTTTGCCACTTTCCATCTACACACTTATCTCCTAAAACCATTAACCTTAAACTTATTATTATTAGTCCTACCTATTCTAGTATTTTCCTCCTTCTATTCTTCCTTTTCTTGCCTTAACATCCTTTTTGAATTTTGATTGTACTAGGTCGATTAGGTCAACCTAGTATAGTTTAGGGGCATTCTTTACTTTCTTGGTTTGTTAGCCTTTTGTATGACCTAGCACAAACCTAGTAAATTATCCCTAAAAACACATTGGGTCAACTAAGTCAACCCTATATAGCCAATATTCTTAGGAGAATTTAGGGCAAGATATGAATATATATACAAGGTCATTTCCGACCATTTCATAAGAGAATAATTATTAGTGAAGAATTATGAGTGAACATCTACTTATTGACCATTATACTTGAGGAATAAAGCTTAGGGTTCCACACTTTCTTTATATATATAGATCTTTTCTTGTGGATAAGTATTTT
The DNA here is from genome assembly GCA_037957365.1 of Torreya grandis. NCBI lineage: Eukaryota > Viridiplantae > Streptophyta > Pinopsida > Cupressales > Taxaceae > Torreya > Torreya grandis. The sequence continues at coordinate 3,099,794 of JARHVA010000124.1, forward strand.
GGATGCTTAGATAGGTTGTGTAGCCTAGAGCTGATTTATCTTGGTTATCCTTACATACCACAACAATCTCTTGCGAAGCACCTTGGCCAAGGGAGAGATTGAGGCTCAGGAGGTTCATCTTCAAAGGTAAGTATTCCTAACTTTATTTACCCTTTGTAAGATTAGATAGATAATGCATTTGTATTCTTCTATCCATGTATGTAGGATTACATATACATTAATGTTAGTATATGTCTTCAAATAAATGTTTATTTTAGTTGTTCATTTTATTGTCTCTAACCCCCACTTAATGCCACAAGTTTTGGTTTGCACTAGATTAGATTTTACTTTCTTGTTATTATAATAGAGTGAACATTTAAAACCTTAGGACTTCATTAGGGTTGTTGTGTGATTGTGTTAAACTATAGGCTTTAGAACCCTTCCTAGCATGATGTGTTGTGATAAGTGATCCCCTAATCGGGTCTAGCAGATCCCCATATTGGTCAAGATCCTTATTAATAAGTGTATCCCAATTGGAAGTGTAGGTATGATCTATATTATCCAATCTAGTATTAATTCATAGACATGATGCATTTTTGATTGCATACACTAGTGATACAAAAATGATGGGTAGGAAAGTCAAATCCCAAAAACATAAGCACACCGAGCTAAATAAACCTCTATAAGAGCATACAAATAAACAAAGGGCCAACCCAACACCACAAAAACCAAATATAAACTAAATAAACCAAAAAAGGGGTAGATAAAATCACAAATAATAAGGAACTCATTAAGCAAAAGTAGAAAATATGGTAACAAGGAAATGAGGAGGTAGAGGATCCTTTGAATTTCCTCCAGTCCCCCTTGAGCAGGGGAATCCCCATCAACTAGTAAGGGATCTAAACCATAATTGTGTTTCTTATTTTTAGATTCTTCTTATCTACTAGGTGAGATTATAAGAACCAGCTAAGGAAACTTGCCTTGTGGAGAAGGGGCCCAATTTCCCCCTCCACCACTATTTTTATTGGACCAATCAGTCCCACCATGGGTTAGGGAGTTATTATGGAAGTGAGGAGAGGGAATAATCTAAATATTATAGCGTCAACTATGATACCACTATTGTTAACCTTCACACCCACATCCCTAAGTGTGAGAGTGGTGGCATGAGATATTGGGAGGCTTATGGCGGACAACACATGACATATTCCCCTAATCTCTAAGAGAACTTGTAGATGATGCAACTCTAACCAAATTTTATTATTTGGATCTAAATTTGGAGGGTAACATTAGAAATCATAACAAATTTTTTTAGTTACATAAAAAATACTTTCCATATCTTATTGATTAAAACATGCCTTATTTCTCATTTTACAAATATGAAAAAAATGTCAACGTGGAAAATCTATCAAAGTATATTATATCTTGCATGAAGCAAGGAAAATTCACAAAGGTGAGTTACTTTCCAAGTGAAAAATTTAGGTTAGAATGTCTTAAAGAGGGTGTGAATCCATCTCCAAGTAGATTGAACATGAGGACAAAACCAAAAATGGTGTTTAAGTTTTGTATGTGGTGACAAGCAGGGTAGATGGGGATTGAGACCCCCATGTACTTGAGCCAGTTACCAATAAGAAAACCTAAATGGGATTTCTTAGGCTCGATAAGAGCTACCCAGATATTAGAAAATCTTCTAAATCATACATAAGGAAAATAAATAAGATGTCATCAATGATTAAGGGTTTTAGTGTCAATGTGTTGAGGAGATAATATATTATACACTAGATGAGGAGAATAAATAGTAAAGGCCATAGTTGTATCCCCATGCCAATATTTTCACTAGGGTATAAGGGAGGTAACACCAATTTTATGTAAGTACTACTCAGGTACATAAAACTTTGCAATTAAACAATAAACTCTACATCTTAATTATTAAGACTAAATTTAACCTTCACAATATTCCATGGGAACCAATCTTGGTATATCTTATAGAACAAATCTCCTATCATTTTAATAGCCTTTTTGAATAGTCTCAAACCTTTGATCTAAGGGACCATGACAAAGGGGACTTTATGATAATTGGGCATAGGAGACCACCAAGGCAAATGCGAGTTTAGGGAAATACCATTTTGAAACCCTTCACCCACCCAAATTAGGTGAGGTTTGAGCTTCTCCTAGGTGTTATATATGCTTTGTATATTAAAAATGTCACTAATCTTGATAAGAATAATGGTAACAAGAAGGCTATGTAAACCAATACCTTATCAGGGTTTTTTGACAAGAGGGATTCATTGAGAAATACAATGTGTCAACAATATTTTTGAATATTCATCACCTTCTAAGCCTCTGATGATCCATTTGACACTAAATAAAAGGCCTTGGAGTTTAGTGTCAATAATCCCAAGCCCATTAGCTTTTCTAGGTCAACAACAAATGGCCTAAGAGACTCTATGAAAACCATGATGGCCTTGAAATTTATCCCATAGAAATAAAATTAAGAGTGTATTTAACTTAGCATAGGATGCATTAGGTAGAGACCAGAAGGAAGAGTAGTAAACATGAGTATAAACCATAACCTTAGAGTAAATCTAAGACTTTCCAGCTAAACTCAAGGGTTTGGTGATCTAAAATGATTTTTTTCAACCCTTTGAACCACATAAGACCAAAAATAAATAGGGGAGGATCTAAATGCAAAGGGAATGTTTAGGAATTTAAATTAAACTCCTAGTAAAAT